>JAHKKF010538312.1:19689-39710 GCA_019740295.1 Labeo calbasu
CTTCAAACGATCCCAAATGCGGTTGTAAACGATCCCAGCAGAGGAAAAAGGGTCTTATCTAGCGAGACGATCGGTTATTTACATTTTAAAAATACGGTTTAAATACTTATTATTCTCAAACGCTCGTCTTGCCTTGCAGTCCTTGAACTCTGTACTCTGGCTCAAGACAGTTACGGTATGTCGAAAAACTCCATATTTTGTCCCTCAACTTCAAAAATCATTTAAAAATCTTCATTGCAGAAGTTCCTACCCAGTCTTTGCAAAGTGAACATCCAAAAAAGATGAAACACCCTTAACAAAAAAGGTAAAACAGCGATATAGGACGATTTTGAAGTTGAGGGAGAACATGAGATGGGAGTTTTTCCAATATACTCTAACTGTCATGAACAGGAACAAAAACAGTCCAGGCAGAGTAAGACAAGAGGAGCGTTTGGCATGAAAAACTATATAAATTATATTATTTTTATTAAAATAACCGATCGTTACGCTAGTTATGCTTCTTCCTCCGCTAGGATCGTTTACAACTGCATTTGGGATCCTTTGAAGCCGCATTTAAACTGCATTTTGGAAGTTCAAAATCAAAATAGCAGTCCGTTATATGGGGAAAATGCTGAAATGTTTTCCTAAAAAAAAAATTTTTTTTTTAGACTGAAGAAAGAAAGACATGAACATCGTGGATGCCAAGGGGGGTAAGTAATTTATTTGTAAATTGTTGTTCTGGAAGTGGAATTCTCCTTTAAGAAATCAAACTTCTGACAGAAGTTCACACTTACTATGAGAACCTGGGGCCGCACTTATAAAGTGTGCATATACACAGATTTAATCTTAGAGTGTGCTTAATTCCACACCAAGGCGTATATTTGTAACTGCCTTTGATGTGGAAAAGCGCTAAACGTCATGTCAGGGTCTGAGCAGATGTACAAACTTTTTCTTGTCGAAGTACTGCAGGTTTTTAGATATGCAAGCTGTTCTTGCAGCTCGCCGTTTCAAATTTAAAGAATTTGGACGAAGACTTTTATGTTAATCTTTTATGTTAATGGCATTAATTAGGAGTCGTTTACAAAGCATAGAGCTGAAACCATTCAGTTGCACAAAAGTTCAACATCATTGGCGATTTCACATCTGAAAGAGGCCTACGTGCATTTTCTGTGCATACGATCATTCTATGAATGACATAGGCATATTTGAGAGATGATCCTAATATCAAATTTAGGATTGTTTCTGCGCAACATTTTATAAATGAGGCCCCTCATGCTGAGTTTAAAATCTAATATATGTCTTGAAGACTTGAAAATGAATAACATAAAAAACAAATCAAAGAAAATATATGTATAAAAGTTTTATTTGGATATTTACAAAGTACTACAAAAAACAGACCTTAACAGCTTTTCTTTTCTTTCTCTCTCTCACACACACACACACACACACACACACACACAGAATGTTTATTTTAAACATACTCTCCACAGTTGGAGATAATGACTTTCTGTTTGGTTTTGCCATCTTTTGATCCCTGAGCCTGAGGAAACAGTACAGATACAAAGCCATTAGAAAACAGGACAAACAGCAACCTGAATATTTTATTCAGCAAGAAAGCATTAAATTAATCAAAAGTAACAGTAAAGACTTTTATAATGCAACAAGAGATTTCTATTTCAAATGCGGTTCTTTTGAACGTTCTATTTATCAAAAATGTCCTTGAAAAATATCCACAATTATTTACAATTTTGATAAATATGAAGAATGTTTCTTCAACAAATCAGCATATTAGAATGGTTTCTGAAAGATCATATGACACTGAAGACTGGAGTAATGGCTGATGAAAATTCAGTTTTGCCATCATAGAAAAAAAATGTAATATATTAAAATAGAACATGGTTAAAATTGTTTTTAAAAAAAAAAAAAAAACTTTTCAACAGTAGTGTAAAAGAGTCATAAATGACTGCAAATCTCATCTCACTCAGTTGGCAACTCACCTCCATGGCCCGGAGAACATCCATGCCCTCTATGAGCTCTCCGAACACAACATGTTTGCCATCCAGCCAGTCTGTCTTATCAACGGTGATGAAGAACTGTGAGCCATTAGTATTGGAACCAGAGTTTGCCATCGACAGCAGACCTATGAATACACAGCCAAGCAACATGAGACTAGTCTTCATTTAGAATTGACATCAAGTATACTTACTGATCCTAACTGAATATTCAGTTCTCAAAGACTGTTGCAGACAAACACTGAAATAATCTTACAAAAAAAAACTCAAACTGAAGACTCGTCTCACCTGGTTGTGTGTGCTTGAGGACAAAGTTCTCATCATCAAACTTGCGTCCATATATGGATTTCCCCCCGGTGCCGTTGTGGTTGGTAAAATCTCCACCTTGGCACATAAACTGAGGAATGATTCGGTGGAAGCTGCTGCCCTTGAATCCAAAGCCTTTCTCATGCGTGCACAAACAACGGAAATTTTCTGCAGGAGAACAAACAGAACAGCTGTTATGTCCTGAGACATTCTGCACTGAAACCAACAGTAGTGACAGATCTTTTATTCCGTATTGTGACGTACACCTAAGTGAAACAGGTTAGGGAAAAAGAAAAAAGGAAGAGCCTCTGAAGTTGGTTTACTGATTCTGACCTGCAGTCATGGGCACAACGTCCGCTCGCAGGAGGAAGCGTAGTCTGCCTGCAGGTTTGTTGCCAATCTTGATGTCCATGTAGACCTGTGGGTTAGTTCTGCCTTTTTTCGCTGGAGGTTCACCCTGCAGAGGAACACAAAATAACAATCAGAGAGTATTAATGATAAAGCTCAGAATATAAAATCTACAACAGAACATCAGACAATGGGCCTACACTACCAGTCAAAAGTTTTTGAACAGTAAAACTTTTAAAGTTTTTTTTTAAAGACGACTCTTCTGCTCACCTGCATTTATTTGATAGAAAGTACAGCAAAAACAGTACACTTTGAAATATTTTTACTGTTTGAAATAATGTTTCCATTTGAATATATTTTGAAATGTAAACTGAATTTGTAGCATCATTACTCCAGTTACATGATCCTTCAGAAATCATTCTAATATTCTGATTTGCAGCGCAAAAACATTATTATTATGATGTTAAAAACAGCTGAGTAGATTTTTTTCCTTTGATGAATAGAAAGTTTAGAAGAACAGCATCTTTATCATCACTTTTGATCAATTTAAAGCATCCTTGCTAAATAAAAATAATAATTTCTTTCAAAAAAAAAAACTCCAAGAATTTGAATGGTATAGTGTATAATGTTACAAAAACTTTTTATTTCAGATAAATGCTGATCTTTCTATTCGTCAGAGAATCCTGAAAAAATGTTTTAAATATTGATAATAACCAACGTTTCTTAAACAGCAAATCAGCATATTAAAATGATTTCTGAAAGATCATGTGACACTGAAGACTGGAGTAATGATGCTGAAAATTTTACTTTGATCACAGGAATAAATTACATTTTAAAATATTTCCAAATAGAAAACAGTTATTTTAACTAGTAAAAACATTTCAAAATTTTCATGTGTTTGCTGTACTTTGGATCAAATAAATGCAGTCTCTGTAAGCAAAAGAGACTTCAAAAAACATTAAGTTTTTTTTTTTTTTTTTTTTTTTTTTACTTTCCCACCTCCTGTGTGTTTGTGCTGGCTGATTCTGCAGCTGACTCCGCCTCTTCGCTCTCCTCAACAGTTTTCCCCGAGAACTTCTTCAACCAGTCATCTTCCGACCACACTATGAACAGAGCAGCAATAAAACATACAATTATGTTTTATGGGCATGCAAGTAATGCATTAACACAGCATAATCACTAAGAGTAAAAGAAAGACAAGCAGGCGTGACATGCACTCTACTGAAAACAAAAACCCCTCACCTGGTCGAGAGGAGCCCTCTTTAATTCTCATGGGTTTGGCGATGTTCACCCTGATGGTTCTGCCGAAAAGCTCAGACTCATTCTGAAGAACACAAAGTCAAACACACATGAACTTGGACTCTTGCAGTGCACATTCAGACTGTGTAGGTTTTTGTGAGACCACAGAAGTCAGTGGTTCAATAACTCACCATGTTATCGATGGCAGCTGCTGCATCCTGGGGGGAAAATTTAACATGCAGGTGAATTCAAGCTGCTTTATCTTTTATTATAAAGGCAAACAAACCAGTGTTATGCAAATGGCGGTTTGTGCAAACTTTTGGGAGCTGATGAGGAACAACAACATAGAAATTTAATTCGAGTCTATGATATATGTTATTTTAATTAAAGAGGGATTTAGTAGGTATTCACCTCTGCCATTTCAAACTCGATGAATGCAAACCCCCTGTGCTTCTCTGTAAACAGAAAGGATCAGATATAATATGCGTTATTTTTGTCGTTATGTTAAAGCCATGAGTTATAACGATAAGAATGTATTTTGTGTATATTTGCGTTTGTCACCTGTCTCATAATCTAACGGGATCTGAATATCTGTGATGTCACCGAAGGGAATGAATGCAGCGTGCAACACTTTCTCGTCCACCTCCTCTGCAAGACCACCTGAGAAAAACAAAACCGTTTACTTCACTTACTGTAGTTTTTCATTTTCAACGCACTGGACGTTCAATTCAAGCTCATATTTTATCTTCTGCCGCTTTCCTGGCTACAGCTAGTAAACAGAAACGTATCACTAACATGCACGTGACTGTTATATTCAACTAACGCACTGTGAGAGCGAAGCGACTGTTATTTTGATTTATAATTTTGATGTTTTCTTACCAACATAAAGCACACGTTTACTCGCCGCCATCTTGCTTGTAACCTTTGACTTTTGACTGTCTTCTTCGCCACCTCAAGACGGTGTGTCGCCCTCTAGTGATACGGAGGACAAATAACGTCACAGAAATACACAAGTGGCCATTGTTCAGCTACGGGTTAATAGCTGTACTGTTTTTTTACACTACTAGTCAGAAATGTTTGAACAGGAAGATTTTTAATGTTTTTTAACTAATGAGACTAACCAAGCCTTCTTTCTATTTGAATATATTTTAAAATGTTAGTATTCCTGTGATCAAAGCTACATTTTCTGCAGCATTACTCCAGTCTTCAGTATCACATGATCCTTTAGAAAACATTTGAAAACGCTGATTTGCTGTTCAAGAAACATTATTATTATTATTATCAATATTTAAAACAGTTGAGTACATTTATCTGAGATATAAAGCTGTAACATTATACACTATACCATTCAAAAGCTTGGAGTCAGTATAATTTGTTTTAATTTTATTTTATTTTTGAGGGGGATGGCTAGAAATTAATACTTTTATTCAGCAAGGATGCTTTAAATTGATTAAAAGTGATGATAAAGACATTTATAATGTTACAAAAGATTTCTGTTTTGGATAGGTGCTGTTCTTCTGAACTTTCTATTCATCAAAGAAAGCTGAAAAAAATCTACTCAATGTAATAATAATAATAATACTAATAATAATAATAATAATAATAAATGTTTTTTGAGCAGCAAATCAGAATATTGGAATGATTTCTGAAGGATCATGTGATTGGAGTAATGATGCTAAAATTCACAGTAATAAATTACATTTTAAAAGATATTCAAATAGAAAGCAGTTATTTTAAATAATAAAAATATTACAAAATTGTACTGTTTTTGCTGTACTTTGGATCAAATAAATGCAGGCTTGGTGTGCAAAAAAAGACCTAAAAATCATACTGTTCAAAAACTTTTGACTGGTAGTGTATTTATTTGGTTAGTTGAATTTTTCCAGTCAAAGTGAACAGATTTAAGTTTTTTTATTCCTTGGATAGCCATGTAAAACAAACTGGAATTCCATTATTATTATTATTATATTTTTAAAATGAAAAGCTTTATTCCATTTCCAGTCACTGTTGTAAACGCTGGAAAATCACAGAGTCCAGATAGATTAGTGTTTACTTCATGTATGTTAAAATCTGTCATTTTATGTGTTACTTCTGTTATGAAGTTTTTAAACAGGACCATCTTTACATGTAGTGTTTTCATGATTTATATATATGATATCTTGATAATGCATTAAAAGCATTTGGTAGCTATATGTGTATGTACTCTCATGGGGCTTTGATATAGTTTTTTTTTTTTTTTTGTCAGAGAATGCAAACTGGAATTAAATGGCTTTAGTCATGTGACTAGTCCCAGGTAAATGTGAAGTGAGTTGTTATTAACATTTCCATTGTAAATTTTATGGATCTGGCTTCCGGTCTCATCCGTGTCCAGCTATTTTTAGCTGTAATTAAAAGCTCGTTTGCTGCTTGATATTGCAAATTGGTGTCTTACCATATTATCTTAATGTATTATCTTACATATGAGCACACTGGTTTGTACTGCAAACAGTTTTACCATTTACCGCACGTTGTTATTCTTCTTATTTCCCTTCCGCGTTGAAGTATAAGGTGGATAAAGGGACTGTTCCTGCACTGCAGGTCACTTTGGATAAAAAGAGTCTGTAAAATGGTTTTTGTCTTTACTTAAAAAAAGAAGAAGAAGAGCACATATTTCATTTAAATAGTCATCCCTTTATTTAGAGTGCCACACCACTCGGGTTATTGTCATGGGACAAGTGAGGTCCAATCAAAGCAGCAAACACACAGCTCACAGAAGAACCAAGTTTTCCACTTCCTCATAGAAAAAGTCAGTTCTGGCCACAAAACGGAGGCTCTTCCCTCACAGAACTGCCTCTTTTTAAAATTAACTTTAGGTGATAAAAATCATTACAGAGTTAAAAATATAAGCCCTGCAACAAAATCGTATTCTTTATGTTCAAGTATCATTTTGTATTTTTCTGTTTTTTTTTCACATTTTTTTTTTTGTGTTCTTATTGGTTGCCACCAGACGACACCAGACAGTGGTGATCTCTCTTCAGACTTTCAGCTTCACCCTGCAGAAAACAATTACAGTTTAGTTTTAAAAACAGCATTATCGCAACAAGCATGGAAATTACAATACTACTGGTAATAAGGAAAGTTACTCGTCATGATGTTGCGGCTACAGTCGCGGCGGTGACTCCCACTTTCTGTGTGGCATCTTTCTTGGCCTGATGAGCCTGAAGCACTGCGACAGCCTCCTCCACCTGACAACAGAGATAAATCATCAGTCCTGCAGTGCCCAAACCATCTTCACCACAGAGATTCATGCCTCTAACAAGCAGTTAACTGATAAAACGCTGATAAATTACATATCAGGAACAGTCTTTCCTAATAAATGAGTGCATAATATTATGCCTCTGGTTTAGTCAATAGGCTTTGCATTGTTAAAAGCTTGTGACGTTTTTCCACTATTGCACATAACAGCAGAGCTAGCATCTGTTACTGGAGGCTTTTATCAAAGTTAACGGCTGTCACCTTGGAGCGCAGAGACTCATGGGACTCCAGCATGTGCAGAAGTTCAGAGTTGTCGATCTCAAGCAGCATTCCTGTGATCTTCCCGGCTAGACTGGGGTGCATTGCCTGGATGAGAGGAAACAACCGCTCACCTGAGGGAAAACAGAACGGGCACATGTAAGACAGACGAGAAACAATTGGAAATTATGTACTAGCTTTCTTTTTTTATAGAGCATCAAAGAAGATATATGAAGAATGTTGGTGGTTCCTGTTGACTTCCATAGATTTTTTTTCCATACTTTGGAAGTCAATGGAGACCAGAAACTGTTTGGTTACCAAACATTCAGCAGAAGAAAAAAACTTGTAACAACTTGAGGGTGAGCAAACATTAAACACATTAAACTATACTGCACAAAAATGTCCTCAGGAGTGTAAGAGTACGTTTAGAAAGGCTGAACATGCTTACAGCCTCCTCATCTCACCAAGCATCTGTTTCTGTTCCTGAGGAGGGGCGGCAGCTAACATGGAGGCAGTGAGAGGCTCCTGACCCTGCACATGAACAGCTGGCTGAGCCTGCAGAAGACAGGAAACCATAAAATGAGAATTTAATTGTGTTTCTCATATCTATTTACATTCTGTTCCAAAAAGTCAATCATTTTCTATTTCTGGACGACAGCTGATTAATAGCCAATATAAATATTCTTTAGTTTTGTATAAACAAATTAAAAATAAAATACTAGCGATTTTAATGACTAACTTTAAGTGAGCATTAGATGATGGAAAAAGATCATCTAAATAAAAAATAATACAGGAAATGAGAATGCACAATGAAAGGGGAAGTTCAACCAAAAATAAAAATTCTGTCATTAATTGCTCACCCTCATGTTGTTCCAAATCCGTAAGACCTTCGTTCATCTTCAGAACACAAATTAAGATATCAGTGTTTTAACGTTAATTTTATGGAGTTACGAGAATATTTTTTGTTCGCAAAGAAAACAAAAATATCAAATTTATTCTGTCAGTCGTCGACTCGCGTTCACAAGAGTACCACGGGTTGGGACGATAAATCGTTGCAACGCGAATCGAGAAATAATTTAGCATCGCGATTCTCTCTCTAGTCGATTCTGAGCTTACTTTTGAACAGCAGATGGCACTGCTTGCTTTAGAAACAGACGTGCTCTGCTTGTTTCAAAATCCTTACACGCACTTGAACCTAAAATAATCATTTATACAATTTGAAAAGGTTGAAGCGAATTACAAGGGTGTCCACAGTGGGCTGTGTTTACAATAATCTCGCGTCATAAAAGGTGAAATTACATGACTCAGCCGAAGTTCTCTTCAGCACTCTTCTTCATGAGCATTTGAGTGTGCGGATAAAAACTAGATTAGAGCGCCATCTGCTGTTAAAATCTAAGCTCAGAATCGATTCCAAGGAGAATGGCGGTGCATTCGGAAGATCCCAGAATCGATCTACGAATCGATTTATTGTCCCATCCCTAGTAAAAAAAGGTCTCAGATTTCACTGAAAATATCTTAATTTGTGTTCTGAAGATGAACGAAGGTCTTACGGGGTTGGAACAACATGAGGGTGAGTAATTCATGACAGAATTTTCATTTTTGTGTGAACTATCCCTTTAAATATTTAATTGTGACTGATCTATATCCAATGTTAGCCAATACTATTAAATAAAAACATATATACAGTATGGTACTTACAGTGGTGGCCAAAATTATTAGAACTCTAGTATTTTCACTACTTAAAAAATGGTTTTAAGTCAGTTATATTTATGTTTTGCTGTAGTGTCTCAGTAGGAAATATCAGTTTACATTTCCAAACATTCATTTCGCCGTTAATCGTAATAATCCAGGGAGATTTTTGTTTGCACAAGGAGTCTGACAACAGCCAGTGCTCCACACACAGATCTGATCTCATCACCATCCAGTCTGTCTGGAATGACATGAAGAAACAGAACAAACTGAGACAGACTAAATCCAGAAGAACTGTGGCAACGTCTCCAAGATGCTTCAAGAGACCTACCTGAAAAGCTACCTSAAAAACTATGTACAAGTGTACTTAGGGCAAAAGCTGCTTTAAACACAATGTTAATTAAATAGAAGTTAATTGATAAAGAAAATCTCCTCATCTTACAGAATTTTTACACAAATGCCTAAAACTTTTAACAGTACTGTTGCTTTTCAGGTAGGTCTCTTGAAGCATCTTGGAGACGTTGCCACAGTTCTTCTGCATTTAGTCTGTCTCAGTTTGTTTTGTTTCTTCATGTCATTTCAGACAGACTGGATGATGATGATCAGATCTAAAACCATTTTTTTAACTGGTGAAAATACTAGTGTTCTAATAATTTACATAGAATATGACTGTCTATTACCTGTTGCAGAGTAATGGGCTGCACGACCTGAGGCTGAGTGTTTCGTATGGCGGTGGCGTACTTGTATGGGGGCATGGCACGTGGGGTCGTCACCCCCATGGCAGGGCGGGGACCCATTGGTTGGTTGGCGCCTCCTGGTTTTGGAAAGAGGTAAATATCATTAAAGCTATGATCAGGACAGAAAGATCACCAAACTCACTTATTGTAATCAATAAATGTGTAGGTCTTGTTGATATCCAATGGAATTACATAATGATGCAATAGAAACATTCTTATTATTATTAAAAGAAACTAAAACCTGAATAATAATCTTTCTGATACCATTAAACAACTATACTAATCTTTGAATCTGACTTAAAATGATAGCGGAAATTTCAGGTGTTTGGGTCTGGAAAACAAGTCAAAGTTTGTCACAACAGGGTGTTGCATCATTAGTGGGTGGGTTTTCTCACCCACTCTCTGTGCACCTGTTGGGATCCCGCGTGGGCCTTGGGTGGAAGCATTGGGTGCCAGGTGGCGCATGTTGGCACGGGGCCCAGGCTGACGCAAGGAGCTGGGCATGCCCTGGAAGCCACCCTGACCTCTGCCACCCTGCTGCTGCCAGCGAGGGTTCGGACGCATCTGTGTGAGCTGGTTTGGTGCATAGTATGTTGTTCTGTTCTGGGCCTGTGATGAATTAGAAAGAAACAAAACATATAATTTTACTACTTCAGAGGGCATGTAGACTGCCGTTCAAAAGTTTGGGATCAGTAAGATTTTTATTGTTTTTTAAAGAAGTCTTCTCTGCTCATCAAGGCTGCATTTATTTGAATAAAAATACAGAAAAAGCAGTCATATTGTAAAATGTTATTCCAATTTAAAATAGTGGTTTTCTATTATAATACACTTTCAAATTGATTTTTTTCCTATGATACAAAGCTGAATTTTCAGCATTATTACTCCAATATTAAGTTTGAAATTACCCTACAGAAATCATGCCAATATGCTGATTTATTATCAAAGTTATTTTTTTTTTTATATTTGATAAACTATACTTTATTTCCAAGTTTAAATAGATTTTCATTTTTGTCTTTTGAATCTCACCCACCTGTGGCACAGCTGGCATGAAGTAACCACCGGCAGGCTGGAACTGGTTGATGATAGCATTGGCAGGCATGGCCCTCATACCAGCGATACGCTGCATGTACTGGTTGGTCAGATGAGCTTTGCGTTCTTCTTTGCGTTGGGCCAGGGCTACATACAGTGGTTTGGACCCCACAATACGCCCGTTCATTTCTGTCACAGCCTTTGTGGCCTCTTCAGGTGAGGAGAAACACACAAAGCCAAAACCTTTGGACCTGCCGTCCTCCAGCATCACCTACAGCAAGATACACATTGCATAAGATCTCACCTCCTTCCTCCATCAGTTTAAATCAAAAATATAAATCTTGCAAAAGCAGATCAAACATAGGATATTTGTGTCTTCAAATTGAGTTCAACTTGTGTACTGTCTATTGGTGTTATGTCTACTAAAAACAAACAAACATGACAATATGTTCACGTTAGGTTCATGTTATCATAAACAGCCTTGTGGAAGAGTCTTCATCAAAAGGATTCAGTTGCTCACTTTCATTTGGAAGGCCCTTCAAATACCATCGCCTTCCCTCTTTGCCCTTCAATGGTGCAAAAATGTTGTTTGGAATTTGCCCAAAGTGCTTAAACAGAAATAGACTGTAAACAGCCACCCTTTGACCCACCTTGGCACTGGTAATGGAGCCGAAAGGAGAGAACTCTTTACGAAGTTTCTCATCATCGATGGTGTCATCAAGATTTTTGATATACAAGTTTACACCCTGTAAACACAAAAATATACACACAAATTAGTACTTTTTTTAAGCTAAATCCACAACCACACATACACAAGACACAGCAAAGTAGTTCATTACCTGATATCTGCTGATTCTTTCCTGTTTGAGCTGTTCAAACTTCCTCTTGAGTTCTGCTTGTCTCTCCATCTTTTTCTGTGCTCGGCCAACAAACACCGTTTTACCGTTAAGCTCTGTACCGTTCACCTCTTCCACAGCCTGAGAGAAAAATATCATCACAATAAATCACCTGTCTGTTCATCTGTTTACACTTCATCCATCTATTTTTAAACATGTTTGAGCATTATGAGCAAATCATAACACAAATTCCTACCTTGTTAGCATCCTCATGCTTCTCGTAGCTCACAAACCCAAATCCACGTGATTTCCCTGTGGGGTCAGTCATGACCTTCACGCTTAGTGTTTTACCTGCAGGTAGAAACAAAATCTTTAGATAAAAATTCCAGACTACAAGGCTACCACCACCACCACGTCCATTTATACTCTCAAACTCACCGTATTTATCAAAGAGCTCCTTCAGTCTCTGATCATCCATGTCTTCGCCGAAGTTCTTGATGTAAACATTGGTGAATTCTTTGGCTTTGGCACCCATCTCTGCTTCCCTCTCCTTTCTGGACTTGAACCGCCCAACAAACCTACAAAAAACAGCGGAGACAGAAACGTGACTGATGCAGAAAAGCAATACAGACTCAGACCGACAGCTGCAGACCGACCACAGAGGCAAAACAGCTGCAGCGGGGACAAAACCGACTTGTAAACACTAAAATGCTAGAAGACTAGCAGAAGTCAGAAGGGTCCAAATTAACGCTAAACCCCACTAACTTTAAATTTATAGACAAAAACACTTCAGTAAGAAAGATATATAGGTTTGGAGCATGAGGGTGAGTAAATAAATAAATCTGATCCTTTGAATCTGATTGCACAACAAACTTTCACCCAAAGTAACATCAGTGACTGACCACTAAACACTGTCCTTGTCAGTCAACAAACCAATTGACCTCCTTCCTGTCACATGACTCTGCTCAGACACTCACACCTTGCGGTCGTTCAGCAACATGCCATTCATCTTCTCGATGGCCCTGTCGGCTGCGTCCTGAGTTTCAAAATGCACAAAGGCGTAACCCTTAGATCCGTTCTCGTCACACACCACCTGTTGAGACGGCATCAAGAATCGGATTACAGCGTGTTTTTCTTCTACAGCTGAACTACCACAGCTTTTCTGATGTGTGAAATATGTTAATAAACTAATGCATGAATTATTGCTTGAATAGAGAGAAAAAGAAGAATATTAAATGTAGAAACACATTTCCTGTGACTATATATTAAGAGCAGAAATGACAAATTGTTATTTCAGACATTATGTCTGAACGACATTGTTTTTGCATTATTTTTTCAAATATCTGTCGCCACTAATGACACAGAAAGTCACCTTTTTGCCTTTAAGAAACAAATAAATGTTGTATGTCCAAATGGTTATTATTAGTCTAAAACAGTTGTTCTCAACCTTTCTGACTTAATCATTAACAGAAACTGGGAAAATTGATAATAATGAATCACAATTCAGTTTCCCTGCTGAAAAAAACAATAGAACAATCACAGATTGTAGTAGTTTCCAAAACGAATACCATTACAAACAATACAAACCATCAACTTTTAACAATTAAAACAATTAAAAAATGGTTTTGTGTAGTGGTTTGGGACATATTCCATTAGGATTTATTGGTTTTAACAAGCCACCAATAGAAGGTGACCAGTTACCAGTAGAGGCCAACATGGTCGATTACAGTTTTCATTAAAACCAATATAAGTCCCATTATAACCAGTAAAACCATTACAAATTTGGTGATGGTGTCTATTGGTCTTTTCAGCACGGTTGTGATTCCAGACATTTCAAGAACTGTATGTTATGAGATATCATTGTATGTTTTACTTGTCTATTAAGTTATAATACTTTTTAATACATTAATATTATTCATTTACTTTAGTTTTGACTAGATGTGTAGTTACTGTTTTTTGCCTTTGGAGGGCAGCCCAGTACATAAATCAAAACTAAAATAAAAAATAATTATGTATTAATTTCTGCTTTCAACGATCAATCAAGTCAATTCTCACTCACCTTACAGGACAGGATGTTCCCGAAAGCAGAGAAGGTATCGTATAGTGCCTTGTTGTCAATGGACTTGTCCAGATTTTTGATGAAGACGTTTCCAACCCCGGATTTCCTGAGTGACGGATCTCTTTGTGACCACATGATTCTGATCGGCTTTCCTTTGACCACATCAAAGTTCATTGTGTCCAAAGCTCTTTCCGCTGAAACCACAAAAACATGAGACATAAGACATCTCTGCTTTTTTACCTCAGCACTTTTTTACCAACAATTACTAGTAGGTTAAAACTCGTCATAACCAACACAAATTATTGATTCATTTTATATTTCAATTCATAGTTAGTCAGCATGATCAAATATTCAAACATATTAACCACAACAAACAAGCTTGAACCTTGTTAGCTGAGCCTGTGCTAATGCTAGCAGATCCTAGAAAGCCCTGTGAAACTGTAAACTAAGTATTACATCTAAACATTACATGTTAAGGTCTACTAGCCAGATATTTTAAGATGATTAGATCTGTATATTTATAAGAATTACCTTGTTTTAACACATACACAAAAATTTAGCATTTAAGCTAAGTGTCTTTTATTATTGTTTTGAACTGGCAGCACTGCAAAGCTCCAGGCACATATCATTAGATTTGTAGACATAAACATTTTTACAGGCCTCAGATTAGCACTGACCCTACCAAATGCAATCTTTGCTGACATTTATATATTTAATCCACAAACCATCTCTTTATAGTCTTACCAGTGCTCTCTGTATCTGTCGCTATATTTAGAGACTGTGGATTAAATATATGTTTACGTCTGGTAAAGTCTGAAGACTGAAACAGACGAATATCAGGTTTAAGGTTTGTCAGAAGCTTTTTGAAGTTACTTTCTAATCAAACTGATAACATATGAGGGACCGGTCACCTATTGTAATACATTATGATGGGTCTCTCTCTCTTTTTAAACCTCATAGTCCTCCCCCCGACACACGCGCACACACACACACTAAGCACTAAAAATGTCTGGTGAACAAAATGGAGCAGCCTTGTGTCTGCTGCCCTCAGCAGTTTGCAGTGTGATTGTATTGAACATGGAGCTCAGGGCTGGTGGGATCACCCAGAGAGCAAGCGAGAGAGAGAGAGACCACCACAAATAACAACTTTCAGCCAACACAGGACAACGTTTTTATCATCAGTGTAGCTGTTTCTGGCTCCAAGCTAACTTTTATTTATATTTTAACTCATTTAGGATGCACTGACAGCATGTAGCTGTCGAATATCAGAAGTCAGCCATCATCAGTGAAGAAGAAGCAGCATGGCGTGGCTGACCTATGAATTTGCCTGTCAGCTTGTTTCTTCAAAACACCTTTTAGAAAAAACAGGCACAGTGCAGGCAGCCCTCACTGACTCTATATTTAGCAGTGTTGGGTCCTTTAAGCAATGTGCTGGCAGGCAGCATGTGTTCAAGTCTCTGTGTCCATTGATGGGGCTGAGACACAGGAATGTGTGTGGCTGAAGCTTACCAGTGCCGGCAACTGTTTACAAAATGCAGCTGTTACAAGCTAAAGACCAAACCATGTGCTTGAGCACATTTGCTGAGCATATGCGTGCTGTAAACTACTATTGTACTGATACACTATGCAAAAACATGCGTGAAACAATCTAAAGCCTTGTTACACTTTCCTACAGTGGTCACCAACGCTTTTGTTCCTTATACATGTAAACATGTTGACTATCAGTTGCCATTTTGAGTTACTAAATGGAGGTGAGCGAGTTTAACTCTGACCTTTTAACCTTTGTGCTGTGAAAGAGGGCAGAAAAGAGCACGAGATGTTTACGAAGCATTTAGAACAGGAGACAGATATTTTAGATTCACCTCTCTGTTGAACAAATTACATTTAAAATATATTAAAATAAAAACAGTTACTTTAAACTGTAATATTTCACAATATTACTGTATTTCTGATCAAATAAATGCAGTCTAGGTGAGCATAAGGGATTTTTTTTTTTTCAAAAATTGCCCTAATGACTAAAATGAACAATGAATTCAGCAAGGAATTAAACAATGTATTTAGTATGTACTTGAAATGTAGAAAAGATTGGACAAACACAACCAAAAATTCCCCAATTAACACTTATTCTTGTCTCATTATTAGATTGTGAAACCAAGCTGAAGGTGCTTCACAATGGTATTATCCCCTCATGACACTTTAAATAGCACAAATAGGTCATGCCAGGTTGCAAAATGTGGGCTAACACACTCACAAATATATATACACACACACACAAGCACCGTTCCCCTGGATATACCTAGCGTTCTTCAGAGAGCTAAAACATGGACGTATCCTAAAGACTAAATCTGCTTCTGAATGTCTCATATCAAGGTTTATAGTAGATGTAGGCCACTTTGACTATATGTGGGTCAAGCAGCACATTCAATTCTAGTCTAGTTCTTTATTCTGATTATAGGTTATAATTGAGACTGCATGGCTTTATTGAGTGTTGAGCTTTTTAAATTAAAATTTTCACAACTTTTCCTTTTTTAGACAGAATATGAACAGAAGTCTTGATGTGTTTCAGGAATGGACAAGACTAGGCAAGCTCAACAGAACAAAATATCAGTCCTCCACAGGGTGCGTGGCATAAATGATTCATACATACATGCCAAGCTGCATATTTAACCTTTGTTTTACTAAGTGATGATATCACTTCAGGACAGGGGAAATGATACAACATGTAGTTGTATAGCAAGCTGATTTAATATAATTTAATATGTGTAACTTTGAAATGCAATTTATTTTATTTCTATGGTGTTTTTCATGACTTACAAATCCCTGAGTGATTTGATTACGGGAACAAAAACTTCCCCAGATAAATTTAGCATGCTATTTATCCAATACAAAAATACTAAAAAGTAAAATGCTAGTAATAATAGTAACATAAAATACTAATACTGAGCAAAAAAACTGAGATACAGTTACTAGTACTTTATTTTTAAATAGCACTAAAAAGTAAAATACTAGTAACACAAAATTGGTATAAATATTTCTAACTACTGGTATAGTTACAGGTAATTAATTAAAAACAGTTAATTAAAAACAAATAGCTAGTAGCTGAAATATGTAAAATGTTATTAACACCAGTAACATAAAATACTAGTACTACTAGAAAAAATAACAGTAACTAAGATATAGTTGCTAGTACTTTATTTTTTGTAAATAGCTTTAAAAAGTAAAATACCAGTAACACAAAACTAGAATAAATATTTCGAATTACTGGTATAGTTACGAGTAACTAAAGAAAATACTAGTATCCCATAGATTTCAATGGCAAATTATTTACTAATAACAATAGAATAAGTTCACAATTGAAATAGTAACTAGTATGAATATGTACTACTAACTAAATTTAATAGATTAAAACACCATTTGTAATAGTAATTAAAAATAGCCAGTAGCTGAAATATGTAAAATGCTAGCAATGCCAGTAACATAAAATACTAGTACTAAAAAAGTAACAGTAACTGAGATATAGTTGCTAGTACTTTATTTTTAAATAGCACTAAAAAGTAAAGTACTAGTCACACAAAACTGGAATAAATATTTTAAACTACTGGTATAGTTACTAGTAACTTAAAAAGTACTAGTATCTTATGGATTCCCATAGATTTCAATGGCAGTTTTTTATCAGTAACAATGGATTAAGTTCTTGTCACTACTGAAATAGTAACTAGTATGAATAAGTAGTAGTATGTGAATTAAATAGTTTAAAACACAATTTGAAAAACAGAACTAAAACAAAACATAGTGTTAAATAATAGTAATTAAAAACAAATAGCCAGTAGCTGAAATATGTAAAATGCTAGTAATACCAGTAACATAAAATACTAGTACTACTAAAAAAAAATAACAGTAACTGAGATATAGATGCTAGTATTTTATTTTTAAATAGCACTAAAAAGTAAAATACTAGTAACACAAAACTTGAATAAATATTTCAAACTACTGGTACAGTTACTAGTAACTTAAAAAGTACTAGTATCTTATGGATTCCCATAGATTTCAATGGCATTTTTACTAGTAGCAATAGAATAAGTTCCTGTCACTAAGTAACAGTATCTGAATTAAACAGATAAAAACACAATAAAAAAAAACAGAACTAAAACAAAATATAGTGTTAGTTAATAGTAATGACAAATAAATAACCAGTAGCTGAAATATTAGTTGGTTTTGTATGTTAAAGCAGCTTGCCATATTGGCTGGACATATTGCGGTGTGACGGTCACAGTCAGTAAACCCTGACTTTCTCACAATAGGCCATATTAGGAGAATAAAGCGGTTTGTTGTCGAAGATGGTAAAGATGGTTGTAGTGAAGAGGAGTGAAGAAAAGCTTGATGTGGTTAACTCAGAAATACATGTGACAGCACACAGTTGATAGAAAGCGCGAGTGCGCGCACACTACACATCACCTCCAGTGTCCCTACATTACCGCACAAAGCATGACACGTTATTCCCGTTACTCTGACAGCTCTATGCATCACGTTTAAAGTCACACCAGGACGACAGGGCGATGTCTGTCGTGTCTTACCGTCCGCAGGCTGCTGGAAGTTGACGTAGGCATAGCCCAGCGAGCGCCGCGTGATCATATCCCGACACACGCGGATGGACAGCACCGGGCCGGCCGGACTGAATTTCTCATACAGCATAGCCTCCGTGATATCAGGGTGCAGGTCGCCCACGTAGAGAGAAGCCATCGGATAACTCCCCGCCGTCGCTGCGTTCATGTCTCGGGGTCGTTCAAGCCTTTGAGCTCGTGTGTTTGTCTAGTGCTGAAATGACAGTGCGTAAAGAGTGTCCTAGAACCAGAGGGACAAATGAGTCTCTTAATCCTCTATTAAACTTTTATGCTACTCTCCAAATAAACGACGTCTGCGGTAATGACAGCTACAGCATATGGAGTCCGGTCGAGAGGAACTGGCTTCAGAAACGTCTGGGTAGATCGAGACCTTGTCTTTTAAAAAACAAAAAGTTTGCCCTTTTAAAAAACGTTGTTTGGTTTGAAGTAGTTATTTTTTGAGATTTTCGTTATTTTGTATTTTTTATATGTTTTTTTTTTTTCTTTTTTAAAGGTACTGAAGAACAGTGAGTTATACACTCACGGTGTGGTGGCCGGGGAAAGAGGGTGCGTGGGAAATGCACGGGCACTTTATAGCTCGAGCGGAGGAAATAGCAGCCAGGGTCACACTAGGGATAACAGAAAAAAAAGCACCCGCTCGGAGCATGCGGTGTACAGGACAGCACATTTGGAAAGGAACATCCAACAGCGACATCTGGGTGCGGCAGTCTACAGCACAAGGCTTCTACTACAGTAGCCACATGGGTCAGTTTCAAAATACAGTGACGAACACCCAGTGAGACATTAAAAATATTCATGAAACACCATATAAAGGCATAATTTTCTGAAATGATGTTTCATTAATGTCATCTGAAATGGTTTGACTCCATATTTGCACATTAAAAAATTACAAGTTTAACAGATACCTGGAAAATTCAGTTTCTATGAAATGGAGTTATGTTTCCAAAGCAAGACAAAGCAATTTTTCTTCAATGCAGAAATAAGGCTGTGGGTGAGACTTCCGGTTCATTAGCCGCTATGGAAATAACTAGATGAATAACATCGTGCAGTAATTGGAAAAAATGTACAGAACTACAAACCAGTGTGCTCAAAATTAAGATAATACATTAAAATAATATGGTAAAACACACTAATTTGCAAACAGTAGCAAAACTAGCTGTTTTGTGCAGCCAAAAATAACTGGATCCCAGGGTTGCCAGGTTTTCACAACAAAACCTGCCCATTTCCTAATCACAACTAGCCAACTAGCATTTCGAAGGGGGTCCCACGTTAAAAATATTTAACAGGGTAAAAACATATTTCGCAGGGTAAAATACACGTTTTTTTGTCATGCCTTCCCTGGTAAAAGTTGCTTTAACCCACAAACATGAAAAACAACCGTGGCAACAGTAGGTGCGTTTACAGTAAAGATTTGCGCAAAACTTTTGCAATGTTTTATAAATGTTGATAAACTTGCGAAATGAACCAGTGTTATGTGACTAAAACGTAATTTTTTCCCTCTCACGATAAGTCATGGTGATGGATGTTAGTAGATTTATGTGTCGCAGTCACCTCACTAGCCATTAATTTTAATTTTAGATGTAGACATCTGTTTTTACAGAAGCTGCAAACGAGCCATGGTGCGCCTGGTATAAACACAAACATTGACTAGAGTGGCCACGATCAGCTCCACA
>JAHKKF010538316.1:11620-32565 GCA_019740295.1 Labeo calbasu
ACATTTGTCTACGAGCAGACTGATTGTCCGATTTCTATGGAAAGTCGACAGACAGCAGCCAAAGTAAGAGGCGATGGAAAAGCAAAACACAGAGAGATTCACAGTTCATTTTAAATGGGAGGCGTGACCGAAACGGATAGCGGGCGCAATCCGATAAAACTGGCCCAAATATGAGACGTGGGTCTGAGCGGCTGTCTCCATCCCTAAATGCCTTTATCGCCTGTGCTCAAAGTAAACTGTTTGCCTATTAATGTGCACATTTATTCATCTTATAATGGACTCCCATATCATAGCTGTTAAATAGAGTAAAACACATGGGGAAAAATATAATAGCTTGGTCAAATATACATTTTTGCACACAGTGGTCTGCAGGCATTCAGAACTGAGTTAAAGGGATAGTTCACCTAAAAATTAAAATGACCATTAAGCCATCCTAGGTGTGTATAACTTTCTTCTTTCAGATGAATACAATCTGAGTTATATTTAAAACATTTCTGTTTTTTTCAAGCTTTGTAATGACAGTGAATGGTGATTGAGATTTTGAAGCAAAATAAAGTGCATCCATTCATCATAAAAAGTACTCCACATGGCTCTGGGAGGTTAATAATGGCTTTCTGAGGCGAATCAATGTGTTTGGGTAAGAAAAATATCTGTATTTAAAACTTTATAAACCGTAATCTCTAGCTACCACCAAACGGTCCTAATGTGTTCATGAGAGAGTGGCGTTCCTACGCTAGTCTTGCGAGAATCAAGTTTTGTTTACAGAAAAGAAAAACCAGTCTACTCTTGGCTTACATCGAAATATACCAGTGTTTTGTTTTGCTTACACATGGTTTAATAAGTTTTAAATATGGATATGTGTCTTACACAAACACATCGATTCACTTCAGAAGGTCTTTATTAACTCCTGGAGCCATGTGGAGCACTTTTTATGATGGATAGATGCACTTTATTAGGTTTCAAAACCTCAACAGCCATTCACTGCCATTATAATGCTTGGAAGAACCACGACATTTTTTAAAATAACACTTATTGTATTCTTCTAAAAGAAGAGAGTAATGTACACCTTGGATGGCTTGAGGTTGAGTAAATAATGGAAAATTTTCGTTTTGGGGTGAACTGTTCCTTTAAGAATGACTCAACTTTTGAATTTCAATTAGGAAATTAGGATTAACGAAGTAAATAGGATGCATAATTGCAATTTGGATATAAGTAAATTGAATTAAAGTGAATTTATATTTAAACAACAAAAGCAAGTTTTATCAAGACAAAACATTTTAAAGTTTTACAAAAAAAAAAAAAAAAAGTTTAGGCCTTACTCTATAACCCTAAAAGGACAGGTGAATGGAAATAAAGAATTGTTTTAGTATATCAGATAGATTTAATTCAAATTCGCCTTCGTAAATTACAGTCGACTTGCACTGGCGGAGAACAAACAACCTTTTCATGTTCGCTCCTGCTACATTTA
This sequence comes from Labeo calbasu, assembly GCA_019740295.1. Lineage (NCBI taxonomy): Eukaryota > Metazoa > Chordata > Actinopteri > Cypriniformes > Cyprinidae > Labeo > Labeo calbasu. The sequence goes on from JAHKKF010538316.1 coordinate 13,089, forward strand.
GACAAAACAGTCCGTCTCATTCAGTTGCTATTTTAAAGCCTGTGAATTTTGAATAAAACCATTCTGCGACCTTTCCATCATGCCAGTTTCTCACCGAAAGTACACTCCCGCTGAGACACAGCCATGGAAATTAAATTCTGAATTATTAGAGACGAATAACCCCATAACTTCATGAATGCAGTTTCCATTTTGTGGCGACTCACTGAAAGAACTGACTCCACATTAGTTTTGCACACACCGGCTTTGCTTACTTGAGATTGTTATCCGGTTACTCACCACTGAGGAGCTGTAATTGGTAACTGATAAATGCCCCGTCGAATCCAAAGAGCAAACTTAAAGCCATCAATAAAAAGAAGTACAAGGCTGCCTTGACCTTTTTTCTCCTCTGATTTATATACGCTTTCAACCCCAGGGGAGGTTGCATTGTGCTCCGAAAGTCTTAACGGTGGGTTGAACTACGAATGCCCCTCGTGAAACCTGTGAAGACGTAATAAATAGCCTTTATAAGAAAAGCAGAAAAATCAGCTGCTCTTTCTCACAAGAACATGCCCAGGACATGATTGAGACGTAGATTAATGTCAAGATGAGTGCGGCAGAGACATTTACAGACGAAAGTGCCCCAACTTAAATGTTAGCTGTGATTTCTAAGCACTTATTCAAGTCTAATGGAGACGTTAAAAAAAGAAGAAGTGGAGTACATTCTTTATGATTGCAAGAATAGCGTTTAACAAAAATGGTGGAACAGGCCATTTGACAGGCCTGTGCTCTTGATCTTGGCATCGACACGTCGACTGCAAAGATCACCGATCGCGGAAAAAGGCATCCTGTCAGCTATTATCGCAAACAGCATTATCTCAGCTGGGTGGCACTCGTGGAGAAATCCTAGCAGCCATTTTCACATCTAAATGACCTGCCATTCCCTTGTCATATTTAAGTTAAACTGATTCTCCATTAATCAGCTTAGCCTCACATCCCAAAGGACAGGGAGATAAAGGGAATCTTCTGGAATCCTTGTCGTTATTCATAATGACTTTTGGAATCCATAACATTTGTTAGAGGTTGTTTGACTAGCTAGAGATGTTAATAAAAAAGGTGCTGACTCTTGAGTGATGGCTAATTCCTTGTAATATGTTTTCCAGGAAGTGACAGAGTCTGCGTTGCATCCATCAGCATATCCAATATGCATGGGGGCCGAATGGAGAGTCTGATGGGCCTAATGTATTATTTTTGTGAAAGCCCGCAGGCAGTAACGATTGACAGCTCTGAGGAAAGTTTAAATATGTAATTACACAGATGGATGGGTATTCTAACTTGCACGAGCTAATCTTAAGTCCTAGTAATTAAGGGCTTCTTTTCCATCTCATGCTTTTTTAATGTGACATTCTGATGTAAACAAGTGTTCTGCGTTTAGGAGAATTTGTACCATGCACATTTGCTTCTGTTTGGAGGAAACCCTGAGTTTCCAAAACTACGCTTTGCAGACAGTAAAGTAGTCAATACCATCTTGAGCCTTGAGGCAGTGTAAACCCAAGAAGATCATAGAAACGATTGTATGTATTGTAGGGGTGTGTCATAATGTCAAAACATGATATCTAAATGTTTTGTGGAATTTTGTCGATAAAGGTAATTAGACGATATTTTCCGGAGCGTGTTATTGTGCTGGACAGCTGACTCCCAAAACGTTTAATATTCTTCATATTCTGTGCGGTGGTTAGTTTGCAGGAGTAACAGAAATCAATACATTCAAATAGTGAGAAACTATAGGGCGGTTACCGGTCAAATGAAATCAGGATCAACAAAATTTGTGTTTGTTATGCAGAGGTGGCAAAGAACATGCATATGAAGTGACATTTAGATGCATTTACACAGACTGTTTAAGGCAGGACATGAATGGGTTTAACCTGCAGTTACAAATGCACAATTAATGTTGTGATTTAAAAAAAAAACCATCTGTATACTGATATTTGAAATAATGTAAGGGAAAAAAATGAAAATATTCTTTAAATATAAACCTAAAATCGCCAGTAGGTGGGGCCAATAACTGCGTGAGTGAGTCATTGAGTCATTCATTCAACCGATTTGCTCAAACGGCTGATTGATTCAGTAACAAAACACTGTTGTGTTCCTTAGAGATCTTACTTAGCATTGAAAGGGTCCTCGCAGCCCCTTTATATTGGCTGAATATACTGAATATTGGCTTTTAGAGGACTCTTACTGAACATGTGAAGTTTGGGGCAGATCGGAAATCACATGTTTAAGTTAGTGTAAAACAAGTAATTTCCTGTTGCCAGCAGGTGGCGCTATGATTGTAACGGAAAATTGACATTTAGATGTGTTCAGGCCAGGACTCTTATCAAATGTGTGAAGTTTGGGACATGTCAGAAATTATTTTTTCATGTCGAAACATTGAACTTTGTCAGGTTACCGTGGACATGCCCTTTAACGAAAACTCAAGATCTTTGCAGTTTAACACTGCAAAGGGCTTTAGATTAGACCAAATATAACGCTGATGTCATTAATTCTCTAGAAGTTTATTCACAGCATAAAACTTCCTGTTACCAGCAGGTGGTGCTATGACTATAACTGAATTGGGGCATGTAGATCTCTTCAGGTCAGGAGTCTTAGCAAACATGTGAAGTTTGGGGCAGATTGGACATTGTGTGCCTGTATTATGACAACTTCCTGTTTTATGGCAAAACATTAAAGTTTGTCAGGCCGCCATGGACACACACTTTAACGAAAACTCAAGAACTTTACAATTTAACATCGCAAAGGGCTTTAGATTACACCTACCAAATTTGGTGTTGATCTGTTTAATCTCTAGGAGGAGTTTGTTTAAATACAACACCTAAAAATGGCAGAAATAGCTCAAAACTTGCAGAGAAAATTCAAAATAACAGACTTCTTGTTGGGTTTTCGGACTTCGCACTGGAGGACTTTTTTGTAGGTATTGGTGTGTTACACGTGTCTACCGAATTTCGTATGTGTATGTGAAACATAGCTCGAGGGGCACTTCATTGAATTTTACAGGTGGCGCTATCAAGCCATTTTGCCACACCCACTTTTGAAACCCATATCAGATGTAGCTACTTTCGGCATGTGTGCAAAGTTTTCGAGCATGTTTAGTCTCTCAAAAATGCGATTCATTTTGGAGAAGAAGAAGAAACGACTCCATCGGTGCTCAGGTCCTAAAAAAAGTCATGTGGGGCATTTTTGCCACCTTATCTTGAATTTTGGGGAATTCTGAAGCATGAACTGTAAATGTGCTTTGTTTGTGTTTTTGCAATGTACTGGATGATGTCAAATCACATATTGTTTAAACAATTACGATATTCTGGTTGACAATATATATCGCAAACACCTAGTTGAGGTCCATCGGGAAACATGACCCAGACACGAAGAAACTACTAAATGTTCAGGTGCTCTCAAATATCTTCAGCTATAGGCCAGAAAAGTTATTGCCAGCAATTTGTCAGAAATATGGAGAAGCCTGAATAGATATAGAAACAGATGACAATATACACACAGTTGGTAATTTTTCTCCAGGAGTATCACTTCATCTTCTGAACTGGGATGTCAGAATAATTCAAGGCACGCTAAGAAAATTTTCTTGCTCAGAATCTTACAGGCAGGGGCATGCAAGTGTTTCATCAATTTCACTCTTGTTATTTTTAGCGTCACAGCCTACTAGAAGGCCCTTTGTCACAGCATTTATCTGTTCCAGTGTGACTGATGTCCATGTTTGATGACAGCCTGAAAAATACGTCCATCAAAAGCCGTACGTCACAGTTTCGCTCTGTCACTTGTTGATGGTTTGCTTGCCCAGGCAGCCTCCCTCTGTCTCGCCAGCACACAGACTGTCACTGAGTCGCTAGCATGCCATGATGGCTTTGTAAATCACATTTCTGCATGCAAGGACACAGAAGCAGGCACAACCTTCCATGTTGCATGTCTTCTCTTCTCTTCTCTTCTCTTCTCTTCTCTTCTCTTCTCTTCTCTTCTCTTCTCTTCTCTTCTCTTCTCTTCCATATTATTTAGCTCCAACCCCAATCAAACACCTGAACAAGCTGATCAAGTTTTTGAGTAAAAGAACATTGCAGTTTAATGCAGTTAAACATGCAGTTTAAATGCGGCCTCCAACGATCCCAAATGGGGTTGTAAACAATCCCAGCTGAGGAAGAAGGGTCTTATCTAGTGAAGCGATTGGTTATTTTCATAAAAAAATATCATTTAAATACTTTTTAATCTCTTGCTCTGCCTGAACGCTGTGTATTCTGACTGAAGATCGTTAGGGTGTGTCGAAAAACTCCAGCCGTATTTTCTCCCTCAACTTTAAAAATCAATTAAAAATCATCCTACATCTCTACAGAAGGTCCAACCCAGTCTTTGCAAAGTGAACATGCAAAGAAGATCAAACACCCTTAACAGAAAAGGTAAAACAGTGATATAGGACGATTTTGAAGTTGAGGAAGAACATGAGATGGGAGTTTTTCAACATACCCTAACTGTCATGAACCGGAAAAAAGTCCAGGGAGAGTAAGACAAGACGAGCGTTTGACATTAAAAAGTATATAAATTGTATTATTTTTATGAAATGTTTGGCTAGATAAGACCCTTCTTCCTCGGCTGGAATCATTTACAACCGCATCTGGGATCGTTTGAAGCCGCATTTAAACTTCATTTTGGAAGTTCAAGAAGTTGGAGATAAATGCTGTAATTTCTGTAAGACTGAAGAAAGAAAGACATTAACATCTTGGATGACAAGGGGGTGAGTACATTATCTGTAAATCTTTGTTCTGGAAGTGGACTTCTCCTTTAATAAGCTAAGTTCAATTTGGCCTATTAGCCTATTAGTTCCAAAAGAAATACAAGACCTCTGCTAATTGAAAGAAAACAAGTTTAATTCAGTAAGTTTATACCTTTGCAAAAGCATTAACATGAACATTTTGGGGTCATAATGGCCATGACACTGAGGGTTATATCGAAAGATTGCAAGATATGTGTTCCTCTGACTCACTGATTGCTTTTCAGAACAACCAGTGCGCATCTAAAAATAACAGAGCTTAGTCATATATCAAAGAACAGATAAACATCTTTCCTATGTTTCGTTAAATTGGTGCAATCAGATTTTACGTCTTAGTGTAAGTGACGTTTAGTTCTCAGATTTGGAGTTCAGTGTGATTTGTTGAATAAAAAAGATTTCCTGTTTATTTGAAGTCATGATCCTTGGTCTTGTACAGTTGTGCTTGAAGTATTTCATCTTTGTATCCCTATTATTCTAGAGCAAACAATGGGAGAAATTCAATCTGGCAGTTCAAACACTATACTTCTAAAAGTCTGATTTCTGGGAAGGCTGTTTACTTTGGGCCTACACTGGATTGATTGCGAACTGTGAAGGGCTGTAATTTTAAAATGAAGTCGGAATATTTTCTCTTGACAATTTTTTCTACTGTTTGTTTTGATTCACGCCATTGTCAACAAATCCTTACTATGCTTCTTTTGAATGAAAAGCTTTATTATTGAAAGATACGTCCACTAGTTTGGATTATTACTACAAGGAAACATTTGGAGAATGTTTAAAGTGATTCAGCTATATTTGTCTCCTTCAGAATAAAAGCAGTAAGGCAGGTTCTGTGTATGTCACTGATCTAATTTTGTGTAAAACATAAGCTGTTTGATCGTAAGCGCCATAATTATCAAATTCCTTTTATACGTTAGACTCATTAATTAGTACATTGTGTCTTCAGTGAATCGACAGACACAGCAAGAAGTCCATTTGCATAAACTACATTAATTTCAAAGCGACTTGCAAAATAAAAAAAAATAAAAAACCCTTAACAACAACTAATTTAATGAGAGAAAGTTTGCGAATCCTTTGATTAATTAATTAATTTGGCCTGAAATGGGAGCTGATACTCATTTATGTAACTAAAAGAAAATATTTCTAAAGCATTTTCAATTTTAAAGGAAAATGGTTATGCAAACTTTTCAGAAAATTAGCTGCAATAATAATCTCATAAAGGAAATGCATATAAATATTTGCAAAACTTAATCAGTTTACAGATGAACACCACTGCATTTTCCAATCACTGCTTTTTTTTCCCTCCACAAGCTGTAAACTTAAGTAGTAACCATTACATTGATTAGTTTCATATCTGCTGTCATTATATTCAAGTATCTCCAAATCTGTTGTGCAGCTGAAGCATGCATCATTTTATGCGTCATAAGCATCAGGACATTCATAGGGCTTAAAAGGAATTTGTTTTTTTCATTATTGCCTCCAACGAGGCTGGCAAGGATAAGACTGCTCACATTGTACATAGATCCCTGTTTCTAAACATCATTTTTATGTCCGCTAGTATTTATGAGATTGGTAAACATCATGTTCTTATGCTCTGTATCTCTTACTTTGTAAACAGACCAGTCTCAAATGAAATCTAATGACATTTATATATACTAAGTTCTAGGCTGTTACAAAGAGCAATTCTGAGAATAACCCACTAAAGTTTACGAGATTAATGACGTTAAATCTTCTAAAGGGTTTAATGTTAAACCTGTATGAGATTCTTTCTTTTGTTGAACATAGAAGATACTTTAAAGAATGTTGGTAACCAAACTAAAGCCATTGACCTCCATAATACGGAGAAAAAAAATGCTATGGAAGTTAATGTCTACGATGACGGTAATACATGTGTGTGTACTGTTTGCAATATATAAATACAAACACATTCATGTATGCATTTAAGAAATATTTAAAAGTATATGTACTTATTTTGATTTTATATATAATTTCTATTATATGTAAATAAATATTTTGTACATAAATTATTTCTCTTAAACATATACATTGATTTGTATGTACTTAATAATTACACACAGTACATACACGTATATTAGGCAAATTCAAACTTTTATTTTGTATGCGTTTAATCACGATTAATCGTTTGACAGCCCTATAATCCGTGTCGTGTTTTGATTTAAGTGTATTGACCTACTTTTGATTTATTCATCCAAAATTTGGCAAATTCCCTAACATTCCGCGTTCCATTTTCATGACTGGATTCTGTGATTCTGTCCACGTTTTCAGAAAACACGGAAATTATAGGGCCCTACATCTTCGCATCAGTCTCTTTCCTCCTTTGTTTAAAATCCCCCCTTCCTTGTTTTTTACACACACTATTTTTGTTTTCACACTCAATTCATTCCTTTTTCTAATACATTATTTTAAGCAGTTTTACAAAGAACCTTAAAATAGCGTAAAAAAATGCTAAAATTAAAGACCTTGTTCACTCTGAGTTGAAACTTTTCAGTGGATCAGTTCAACCAGTTCATAAAATCAATTTCAACTTCAGTTTAATTTATTGACTCTGGGTGAGTAAATGATTGCAGAATTTACATTTTTGGATAAACTATCCTTTAACGAATTCAGTTTGAAGTAATAAATTTCAAGTAAACAAAAAATCTCAGCATGTTCACCAAACTATCGCTTTTTTTGTACAGCATGCTGGTCTCTTACCCACTACTAAACATCACATAAAAACATGTCTGTCATACGGTCTAAATCAGCAGTCACCAGACCCGGTCCTGGAGGGCCAGAGTCCCTGCAGAGTTTAGCTCCAACCCTAATCAAAACACACCTGAACCAGCTAATTAAGGTCTTACTAGGTATACTTGAAACTTTCACTCAGGTGTGTTGAGGAAAGTCAGAGGTAAACTCTGCGGGACACCGGCCCTCAAGGAACAAGTTCGGTGACCCCTGGTCTGAATAAACAGTGCGTATGTCAACTCCAAACCTAATTTTCCTCTCTAAACAGTCTCAAAATAAGGAATCTGGGAAGCAAAGCATTAAAAATGTTTGTCTTGCTAAAACAAGCAATTTGTTACTTAGAAAAGAAAGTGAGTATCTGTGACTGAAACTTTACTTTCCCACAGAGAGTAAACACAAGCCGTAATGAATTGACATCGGCTGAAATTCAAGTGCTGTTATCTTGCGCTCCCTCTGCCCTTGTGAAGTGCGCACCACCATACGTGTCAGTCTTACAATGCAGAAACGCCTTCCTCTGCGCCTCATTAGTTTACCATACATGACTTACTCTTTTAAACCTCTCATTAAACCCTGTTGATTAGTCTTTTACTCCCTAGGGTGAATGCAGAAACTCATTAAAATCCCCAGTCAGGACGGACCGCAGTGTCACATTACGTAACGCTTATCTATATCTGAGCTGGACAGTGATGTGTTCGGGGATGTGGAGACTGTGTCACTTCGCTTCCAGCAGGTAGTGATTATTTTCCAGCCATCAGGATTTAATGGTGTTTGGCTCGCTCCGAGCAGGATGGGTTCCCGCACCCCTCTGACCTTTCCTGGTAGACACATCGCACAAAACAAATGGCACGCATCTGCTTCTGTGTCAGTTTACTGCTGATAGAGATGTTCTGGGTTAAGGGAACCTGAATCACCTACTAGTTTGTCCCTCGGGTCATGCCGTTTAGATGCGACCTTCTCGTTGCCCCAAGCCAATGGGTGCTGTTCCTCACCTACAGATATTGACCTTGGGAACTAAAATAGATGCTAGCCATATAGTCAGTTGCGCCGCTGATGTTTCATGGCTCTGTATATGAGCATTTTTGAAGAGACTTAAGTAGTTGTTTCTCTCAGCTGTCCTTGAAATGAATTATAAAATGCGCTTGACACTATAATGAATATGCAGGCTGAAAACAAGATGGATTCACGAGTGTTATGAATGAGGAGATTTACAGATGTTCTGTTCACTGACATTTGCCGAGGCCACATACAAATTCGTTCTTGCAACCCTTTAATATTTCCAAAGGACATGGCTCATGAATTTAAATGCGGATGTTCAATAAATCAAATTGAACTGATTTGTGTCAAGACAGTCAAATGCACTTATAGTAGAGTCAACTGTTTTTGAAACACTTTTTGAATCCTGCATGCCCCCACCCACCTTGTTTTTATATATGTATTTATTTATTTATTTTTGAGAATGCTGCGACTCAGTCATGACACTGTTTTGTAGACTAAACCAGAAGGTTAATTTTCCATTGGTTCTGTCAGGACTTTCTAATGGGTGTTTAGAATAGGGTTTAAGAATTTTCATTTAAGATTTATGAAATGGCTAACATTCTTTGAAGAGATATTCATGTTTTATTCTAGGGCTGCCACAGTATTCAACCTAATCTCATGACAAAAACGTACCTGTGGGAACGTTACCGTTATGTACCAATAAGTACATAACACTGCAGTTTTCAATGGAAATGTCCACTAAGTGACACTAAAAGAGTGTTTTAAACAGATGAAAACAGATCAACGTACATATGGTATATTTTATGCAACGTTGGTTTTGTACGCGTCACCACAGTTCTGAATTGAAATGTCCAATGAGTGGCGCTGTACGAAAATGATTACAAGTGCTCACTGTTTTACCGCCTCTAGTGGACATTTCTGTTGGGAACTGCAGTGATATGTACCTATTGGTATGTATTTCGCGTCTACGTTTCTGTCATGAGATCAGGTAGGGATGTGGAATCCTTGATGAAAAGCATGATTCGTGATGAAAGAGCTGAAAGATGAAAGATCGAAAACAAGCTAAAATGGCATGCTTGCAGTTGCGCTTTTTACATCACATTTGCTTTTGTTCATACTATCAGGTATGTTTAGGTGTAGTGTAGACTAAGTTACATCATTATAAAAGTAACTAATTACCAGGGAAAGTAACTATTGTGTTACTTTTAAAAAAAAATGTCAAATAACTTGAATGCCCCCAATATTAAATGTGTTAAATGAATGAAATTTAAATGAAATGAATGAAAGTTTACTCACCAGATATAATGGCACATTTTTAAATATCTGAATGTTATATTATACAGTGTCATTATAATATGACTTAAAATAAATTTTAGTAATTAGAACTTGAAAATAACCATGAATGATTGCATGGCGGTGGTGCTTAAGATATTGTTTGTATAAAAATTATTGTTTCTATAAAAAAGGGGGAACAAACTAAAAATAATACTAAAAAGATAACAAAACTACTACGAATTCTACTACTAATAACAATATAAAACTTACTACAGAGTAATAAGCTGCTGGGTTCATGAATATTAATCACGTTGTCTGCGTTCACTCGAACTGATTTGCTAAAATCAGAACAGGGACAATAATAGGTGAGCACCAGCCAATGAGATTGCCGTTTGCGCATTAGCTCCGCCTATTACCGGAGAAACCGGCAGTTCTTAAAAGCTGAAGAATTCTTTCTTTGCGTGTGTGTGAGACAAAGTGACGGCTAGTTGTGTCCCTTTACACTACAGTTTACAGTTCGTCAAATACAGGTACGCTGCGCATCCATTCAGATGAACTGAAAATAACATGATAATATTATAATAAATTATAGTAACAACGCATTTTATTGTCAGTAACGGCATTGTAAAGGGGGAAACAGTAATTAATTTGATTACTCGTAACTGAAAAAATATCGATGTTTATTTATAACGCCGTTATTCCCATCACTGGTAGATGGTACGTTATTTTTAGATGTCACTGAGCATTAGTTATAGCACCACTCAATGGACATTTCAAGTCAAAACTGCGGTGACACGTACAAAACCACCGTTACATAAAATGTACCATATATACATTCATGTGCATGTTCTGGTGAAAAACAAACAAATACTCATTTAGCGCCACCATTTTACCACCTTTTTGACCAATGAATCACACCATTGCATACGAAAGGAACAATTACACTAAACAGAAGAGATGCTAACTTTGTTTAGTTTAGCAAAAAGTATGACAATTTATGGAATAACTACATATTTTTACTGCAAACTTGCGTTATAGCGTCGATCGAGTGTTTGAAATAATTTTCATTTGTAAGCTGATTTTTGCAATATAAATATACAACATCCATATGAAAATAATGTTACCTGAGATGGCTTGAAGAACACAGAACCTTATCTCATGACGAAAACGTACCTGTGGGAACTTTGTGAAATGTGTACCAATAAGTACATATCACTGCATTTTCCAATGGAAATGAACACTAGAGGTGGTAAAACACTGAGCACTAATCATTTTCGTACACAGTTATGATTACAGCTTCATATGTTTCCCTTTCCAGACGTAACAAGCTTGCTTCGTAGCTCAGCTGGCTTGGAATTGGACTTAGGATGTGGAATCCTTGGGTACGAATTCTGTGAAAAACCTGACTCACAGTGAAAGAGCTGAAAGATGAGAGATCAAAAAACAAGCTAAAACAGCATGCTTGCGATTTCCATTTTTATGTCACATTCGCTTTTGTTCATACTATCGTGTAGGTTTAGGTGTAGTGCAGATAGTACGTTATTTTAAAATGTCACGGAGCATTAGAGTTATAGCGTGACTCAACGGACAATTCAAGTCAGAACTGCGGTAACACATACAAAACCAACGCCACATAAAACTTACCATTTGTACATTCATTTGTTCTGGGAGCAAAAAAGACGAACACTCTTTTAGTGCCACTCAGTGGACATTTCACATTGAATATGTCACAAAATGTACATATTTCGCGTTTCGCGAAAACGTTCCCACAGATACGTTTTTTGTCATGAGATCAGGTTGAACACAGATAAACCATATATTGTTATAACCATGTGCTGATTCTCATCATGTTTATTCAGCTACAGCAATAGCTGGATGCATTTGTATTACTCCTATGAGTCTTGCTTGTGGACTTTTTGCATGAGGGCGCCCTCTAGTGTCGAGTATGAATGAAACTAATCACATGTGAGAGTTTATGGCTGGATTATTATGTGTTGTATTATCTTAAGTACACTGTTCATTTTCAAATATCACCAATACCGGTATATTGCGACACCCCTAATTAACATGATAATGTTATTTCATTATTTAAATATCACGATTATCGTTAATACCGGTTTATCGCAACACCCCTAGTTTGTTCAACATCCAACAACCTTAAACATGAATTCTAGGACTTCTGTGTGCTTTAAAACATATTTCTAGCAGTGCAAAATCCATTTTTTGTTGGAATCGTGAATGTGGAATTCGTTTGAATTCATTTTGTGCACCACAACAGATCATTAATGATTAAAATGCACAGATTAAACATCAATTACTCATCTAATATAGATAATTTGTTCTTCATTATTTCACACCGAGGAAAGACAAACAAGTTTGACATGAGATGAGGTTGAATAAATGATTTTCATTTTCACTTATGTTTTAGAACAAACTTTCATTTGTGTAGGTTATGTTGTACAATAAACTGTCATAATATCTTTTGACTGCTTTAACAAAAGACCTTATTTAACTAGCAAAGTGAAAAAACGCTTTTCAAAAAAGCCACAGGATATTCCAAAGGGAGCCATGGCTCGAAAATGCTAAGCGTCTTTCAGATTTTTGCACTGTAAACTGAATAGCTCTATTCCCAGACTGCTGCTTCCTTTAACATATTCCCATGTCTTGTTACTCTGCCCACATGGTGAGAATCTCATTTCAATTATGTAGTCACCCAGAGCATGATAATGTCCTACAATCTTCGTTCCGAGCACGACACCTCTACTTTGCGACCTTTCTGTCTACTAAGCGCCCAAGGGTATAGATAATTACTGTACTTGTAATTGCAGCAGGTGTCAGTGCGATGCTTTTGCTGCTGAGGCAATACGCCTAAAAGGTCATTCGTCATAATGAGGAACATTTATATGTTTTGAGATATGCTGTGGCTTGAAAGCCTGTGTTGGAATTCCCTACAATTGCAGACTTAATGGAGGTTATCCCTTTCACATTTATCTTTGGAATTAATGTTAATTATGGAAGCGATTGATTGGCACTGGTCCGTTATGGCTTATCGTAATTGCTTTGCCATGTATATCTGACTGACAGCGTTAGACAAATAGAAGGCTGTCCTGACGCAAAGCGCAACCGCAGCTGTATCTCGTAATTAATCGCTAGACGTACCCAAAGAGGGGGAACGTTAAGACAAGCGGTATGGAGAGGGCACTGAAGGGTCTGCTGCAATTAAACAAGCATTTACAGTTTTGTAACAGCACCACTTTTAAATATAAACCAGAGTAATTGCGCTGCAAGTGGCGGCAACTTTGTTTGAGAAGAACTTGCTTTAAATAGGAAATGAAAAGCCTTTTAAAGCCTAGCTTTTGACTTTCTCATTCTCTAATGACTTGCACGCCCTTGCTGTTTATTGTATTTTACCACATGGGTCCTATTTGCTTCCCCTTTGAAAATTAAGACGCTAATTAGTTTCCATTGCTTGTAATGCCAGAGGAAATGACATTAGAAGAATTATCAGATGGGGTAGAACATGCTTCGCCTCATGGAATCATAGCCACAGAACTTTCAAATGATTTGCATTCATTTAGATTCTTCATTCACCTAGAGCGAGTTTTCTGGAAGATTATAGTTGTTACAATGGTCTACTAATGAACAAACCTTGCCGTGGGATCTTATTTAGGAAGATGAGACATTTTCCTGATACTTGATTATCACGAATGGTCGCCCGCCCAGAGCCAACATCATCACCCAGTTCTTCAGAGATCTTATCAAAGAACAGTTTGCGCTAGAAGTACAACGGCACACAGAGGTGAAACGACTGTCGAGTGCCACTGGTTTGTCTCGTTACTTTAATTGGGTCACCAACTTTGAGGATAGTTCATCCGAAAATGAAACCTCTTGTCATCATTCAGTCACCCTCAAGTTGTTCTAAACCTGATTTAGTTTCTTTATTCTGAAGATATTTTAAAGAATCTGTGTAAACAAACGACTGCTGGTCCGTAGTATGGAAAAAATACTAGTATGGGCCAAAAACTGGTTACTAACATTTTCTTTCAGAAGAAAGAAATACATACAGGAACAACTTGATGGTGAGTGAATGATGACAGAATTTAATATATATGAACAAATCCTGTTTTCTCCTTGACATCTGAGACAGGCAAAGTCTTAGCAAGTAAAGTGGAAAAACTTGGTTGTGACTAGGCTGCACCTCACAATAAACACTTCTCCTTTCCGGACTTCATTTTCATCAGAAACGGCAGTCTGGGGACATACTGAGCTGCGTTTAATAGGCATCATTTTCCATATACATCCCTCTTCAATCAGTAGAGCATCACCACAGGGTGGCTGAGCAGACTTGTGTTTTGTAAGTAGCCGTCAGCTTTTGGCTCAATACTCAACAGTCTAGAAAGGCGTATAGAACAAAGTGTAAATGGGTTTCCAGAGACGTTACACAATTATGTGCTTGAAATCACAACACACTGTGATGCTAACTTTTTTTGTGTGGGTATAGAGGCATTTTGGTGGGTTAAGGGTTGAATGATTTACTCACCCTTATGTCGTCCTACTGTAGGTGTATATGACTTTCTTCTTTCAAACAAATACAAGCAGAGTTATTTAAAAAAAATGTCCAAGCTTGAGATTTTGAAGCAAAATGAAGTGCATCCATCTGTCTACGGGGGTTAATAAAGGCGTTCTGAAATCAATCAATGTGTTTATGTAAGAAAATTATCCATATTTAAAAGTTTGTAAATCGTGCTCTCTAGCTTTCGCTAACTGTTGTACACGCATTCGCAAACAATGTAAACAATGTAAAGTAAACAGGCTTGTCACTCCACAGAGAGAAGAGAGGGGCGGGGCGAGCAGAGCTCATTAACATTTAAAGCAGTCTCGACCTGAACATTTTTTTAAATAGTAACACAATAGTTACTTTCCCTGGTAATTAGTTACTTTTATAATGATGTAACTCCGTTACTATTTATGAGAAGTAACTAGTAACTATAACTAATTACTTTTTTAAAGTAACATGCCCAACACTGTTCACGAGTGAGTGATGATGAAGGACATAGGCATAGCATAAGCTTTGGTGAGAAGTGATGAACACGAAAGTGCAAAGGAGGGAACCAAATTAGAAGTTCAACAAGAGGATTTGTAAAGAAAAATGTTGGAGGATTTTGATATAAGCCAAGAGGAGACTGGTTTTCCTTTGCAGGAAACAACCCTTGGGTCTCGTGAGACTAGCATATTTTTACAGAAGCTACGGTACGCCTACATCCTACGTCTTCCACCGGAACACCACTCTTTCGTGAACACGTGTACAACAATTAGCGGAAGCTAGAGATTACGGTTTATAAAGTTTTAAATATGGATATGTTTCTTACACAAACATATTGTAAGGCCTTTATTGACCCCCTTAACCGTGTGGAGTACTTTTCGTGATGGATGGACGCACTTTATTTTGCTTCAAAATCTAAACCACCATTCACTGCCATTTATAAAGCTTGGAAGAGCCAGGGTATTTTTTATATAACACCAATTGTATTCGTTTGAAAAATCTCTTTAAGGTCTCTTGATAATTAAAGACCATTTGAACGGTCTTAGTGATTTTGACTGACAAGTTAAGCTTTAGAGCTTTCTGTAATAAACAACAAAAACAAAGCAGCAAAAAGACATGAGAGACTGAAGCAAATTTCAGATCTCTCAAGATTACTCGCTTAAAAATATTCATCCCATAACTGACAGAGTCAGAGGAATACATGGATAAATCACATTTTAAAGCTCCACCCAAATGCCAGCAAATACTTCAAACCATAGTATTTCTGTTTTTTATCTACCAAGCCTCAATGCATTTAAATAGGATGTTTAACTTTGCTGTATCAGGCTTCGGTCTCTGGTGTGGTGGGATGTGTCATTCAAGGCCATCATGGTAACATTTTCACTCAGTCGCTCAAATATTTCCATTTGCTTTCCCCTGTATACTGCCTACTAGGTAAAACACACAAATTATCCACTGTATTACTGGATTTAGTCAAAGGAGAATGTTAAAAAAAGATAACAGAAATTGGATAAACATGAAGAATTGAACTCGACCCTAAATTCATTCTAAAACCTGTCTGATAGCAAATAAAACATAAAGCAAAAGTATGTGTGCAAACATTCATGCATGAATGCAAACTTATAACCGATCACACAGACGGGATCTAGAGTGTGACTAAATGGTTACAAACCTTACAAAGTCAATTGTGTGACAATAATTTGACAATAATAATTCTGTTGATAAAAAATGTATATTTACGTGTGCTTTTGTAAAAAAAAAAATCATCACACTAAATTACATGCCAGTGTTTACATGTTGTGTGGTTTGTGATGAAATGATTCTTAAGAACCGGTTCTTTTTAAAAAGATTCAAAAGAGTTTGAATCACTAAGTCAGAGAATATTTAAGAGCCATTAGCTGACTCTCAATGACTGTAAAGTAATTTTTGTTTATGTCCAGTGTTTATTTACTGAGTAGCGATATATACTCAAAATGGTTGTTACTGTACCAACGTAAAAATGCTATAAACATTTATTTCACTGAATGTTTCCCACCCTTGTCATTGCAAGGCACTGTACTATATTACAACTTGACAAAATAAATAAATTTTGAGAAAAGTAAATAAAATCAGCTTTCTCTATCAATGTATATAAAGTTTTATAGGGTAAATAAAACCATAAACATCCTGTTTCCCCGTTGTTGTTATTATCATCAGTTTCCTGTAATCTTTTGCTGTTCTCCGAACCCTGATTCATACCAACTGCCTTTCTCAGCACAGATATACCACCGTACAAAGACGAATGTGGCTTTTATATCAGTGCACATATCACAACAGAAGTTTATAGAGCTAAAGTAATCTCTAAACACACAATAAAATATACAGCAAATCCCTTAGTCGGATAGTTTAATGTCTGTATTCCCTTCACATTATATTTCAGCCTATATAAATCTTTAAAAAATGCAACTCAATCTTGTGTAGTGACAGGGGAATCCTGCAAACACTGAAAACACACAAAAGAAATCAATTTGCAGGGCACAACCGGAAACTTAAATGTCAAACTTAATGGTAACTGTAATGCAAACACTCTGGTTACAAAAAAAAAAAAAAAAAACATAAGATAAGTCTTTGGATGAGCCATATGAGTAATGTATTATGAAAATAACATATTTCAGCTAGAGAAGTCAGGAAAGACTAAAATCATCATTTGGACAAATGATAGTCATTACCGAAAATCAGTTGTGGAGCATATTGTGTCAAAGCATTCTCGCAACAAGCAGTTGAGACACTTCTCCAGTGGTAGCAGATGGAAAATAATCTATTCATTATAACAAACAAAATCCAAAATAAATTGTCTCCCTACCTTCTTGTTTAGCGGCCACAGTGATAAAATGACCCTTAATAAGAAATCACTGAGTGCAGACCATTCGGGTAATAGGTTTTAAAGGACTTGTGTCTGCGGGTTTATTACTATTATGTGGGCAAAATAATACGACACCCTAAATCTATTTTCACCCAATAGCACTGCTAATTAAGACCTTCCACACAGAATTCAAAGAAAAAGGTTAGGAATAAAATAAAATAAAAAAATAAATCAGCAGATGTAGTTTAAGACTTAAGATTAAGGTCAAGTCAGCAAATGTATTTATCCATATTTACACATATAGATGTAAACTTACACATACACTTTAATACAGTTGAGATCAAAAGTTTACATACCTTGCAGAATCTGCAAAATGTTCATTATTTTACTAAAATAAGAGGGATCATACAAACTTTTTCAGGTATTTTTTTATTTAGTACTGACCTGAATAAGACATTTCACATAAAAGATGTTTACATATGGTCATGAAAAAAATAATAGTTGAATTTGTAATAAATACCCCTGTACAAAGGATTACATACACTTGTTTCTTAATACTGTGTTGTAACCTGAATGATCCACAGCTGCGTTTTTTGTTTGTTTGTTTGTTAGTTTAGTGATAGTTGTTCATGAGTCCCTTGTTTGTCCTGAACAGTTAAACTGTCTGCTGTTCTTCAGAAAAATCCTTCATGTCCCACAAATTCTTTGTTTTTTCTTCATTTTTGTGTAATTGAACCCTTTCCAGCAACGACTGTATGATTTTGAAATCCATCTTTTTACACTTAGGACAACTGAGGGACTCATATTCAACTATTACAGAAGGTTTAAATGCTCACTGATGCTTCAGAAGGAAAAACGATGCATTAAGAGCCAGGGGTGTAAACTTTTGAAAAAAAGAATTTGTGGGACCTAAAGGATTTTCTCTGAAGAACAGCAGGCAGTTTAACTGTTCAGGACAAACAAGGGACTCGTGAACTAAAGTTCTTTTTTTCAGCTGTGGATCATTCAGGTAACAACACAGTATTAAGGATCAAGTGTATGTAAACTTCTGAACAGGGTTTTATTTTTATTAATTCCACTATTATTTTTTCTTTTATAATAGAAACTATTATATGTAAACATCTTCTATGTGAAATATCTTATTCAGGTCAGTACTAAATAAAGAAAGACATGTATTTTGTATAATCCCTCTTACTTTGGTACAACAATTAACATTTTGCAGATTCTGCAAGGTGTATGTAAATTGTCTGTATCTAAATATGTATTGCTTACTATTGTCATTGAGGATACACAGCATTACAGACTAAGAGTCTACTGACTCTACACCTCTGGACTCTCTAGAAATCATACAACCTAAAATATCCCCCCATTATAGGCCCAAAAGCAAGTTTTCATCTGTCACCGTTTACAAACCTCCTGTGACACTGACAAAAGAGACTAAACAGCTGAGCTAGGTGTTGCAGCCGTGGTCGGCTCAGCTAACTTCAACTTGTGATAGACCAACAGACATCACCCCTCCACCTCCCTCCCCGTCGCTGTCAGCTAATGGCCTTACAGGGATGTAGCCATCTCACAGTGCCACAGACAATAATGTTCCCACTTCTTCTTTAGCCTCAAAAGGGACTCGGCTGGTAAAGTTTCTCAAGCTCTCTGGCCATCCACACAATAGTGCCATCTATCACAAACTGTCCCTTTGATGCAACATGTCCTGCTGTACTATAGTCACCTGGAGAGCTATTGTAGTGAGAAAGTCTTTTAAATATTTCTTCATGGAAAGCAGAAAGAACATGAAAGCCTGTATATATTGTGAATACAGCTGTATGCAGCCATTATGTGCGACGACTTTTGCACACAATTATTTAAAAGGATGTCCGTGACCTATATGTGCGTGAGATAGCCATTTCACTGAGAGTGCGAAATGTACTTTTGTACCAAGAACTGAATATGTATTTTTCATTTCTTTTAAATCTCTACTTTCATCTTTTTTTTTAAAGGGGTCATCGGATGCCCATTTTCCACAAGTTGATATGATTCTTTAGGGTCTTAATGAAAAGTCTCTAACATACTTTGATTAAAAATTCTCATTGGTTTTGTAAAACAACATCCTTCTACCTTGCCAAAATGAGCTCTGCAAAAATCATCTCATTCTAAGGGGTTGTTCCTTTAAATGCAAATGAGCTCTGCTTACCCCGCCCCTCTCTTTTCTCTGTGGAATGACGCGTTTGTTTACTTTAGCCGCATTTAGCCGCGTTTAGCCGTTACGCCACACCGACAA
>JAHKKF010538317.1:0-23348 GCA_019740295.1 Labeo calbasu
ATAATAGACTACTTTCACACTTCTAGACTGTGTAATGCACTCAAGTATTAAGCACATATCCAACGACCCCCCCCCCCCCCAAAAAAAAGTTTTGCAAAAAAAAAAAAAAAAAAAAAGTTTTATTTTCATAAATGTAATGAATGTCCAACTGAGAGGCGAGTAGTGATGAACCAAAGTGCAGTTTATTGTAGAGAACGTGAACCAAACAAACGGTAATCCAACAACGACTTGACTTGACATGGCATGGCATGGCATGAACACAGGCATAAACAAGAACAGAAACTCACCAACAGCAGGATTATACTTCAATACACGACAAGGAAACAATGGGAACATGAGGGCTACTTATACCAAACAATAGGGGTCACATGACATGAACAAACCAATGAGCAAACAGACAAGAACAACCAATCAGAACATGACACACTGAACATGGGAACCAATGGCAGGAGTACATGAGGGCAAGGGAAGCAAGACACAAACAAGGAACATGGCAAGACTTCAAAATAAAAGACATGAAAACAAGAACATGAACCAAAACACCAAAACAACCCCACGTTACAATAAGTAAGAATTTGTATCTGCATTGAAATTATCAGACAACAAATAAAACACATCACATACATCTGTAATTATGTTGTATGGTAATAAACAAACATTAGCATAATCAGTTAAAGTGGACTATCACAACATTTAAAAAGCCTTCTGTACAAAGTTTAATGTAACGATTAGATAAACCAAGCTAGCATGTATTTTTATTATGATTTTTGTAATAATTATTTATGGATATTAAAGGTACTTATTTATTCTAGTGCGGATACAATTGATACATTGTGTCTCAACTGTTCCCTGCTGACCACCTCAAACATTTCTCTAGATTTTACGGTGACCTTGCATGACACAAAGTCATGCAACATGTCAGTTTTTAGAGCACACATTAAGTGAAATGAAAAAATTACCTTAGAAAAAAAAACGTTGGACTCCAGTCTTTGGACTGGAGAACTGCATATACTTCAAATTTCCTACGATCAAAGAGGGCATGTGCGAATCAAATTTCATAGAACACACTTGTTGCACACTCAAGTTATTTAAGGTGTTTCAAATGTAGCCCTGTACCAACTGTACCTAGTTTAACTTTGGCGTATGCTTAAGGTTGAAAATAAATTATGTTTATAGTGAATGTTTTATATTTACGATTTAGTTTTAATCCAAACGATGCCTGTGCTAAGTGAGCGAACATCAATAAAGATCACGCAACAGAAGCGCGCTCTCTCTCTCCCAACTGTTAAATAACTTGTGCATTGTTTTACTAGCTTGTTTTTGACATCTGACCGAACTACAAAGTTTCCAATGATGTCTGTAAGAAAGGGATATTCACTCAACAAGCTCGCGCATCTGCGCGCTCAATCCACTCTGAATGTTTAACATTATATTAATTGCATACATATACTTCGTAGACATCCTTAATCTCTAATAACTCCATTCTGCTGTCTGTTGTTGGTGTTTCTTTGTCTGAATATGGCACTTGTCACATACAGTATGGTATCGGAAAGTACATGGAGCAAATATCCGTGCATGCAAATGTCCATAATATCATGGCATGAAGATAAATGTTGCTGTAATCTGGCCTGTTATTTGTAGAGAGTATTTTATTCTAATATTGTATTCATATGTCGTCTCCGTGCCACGAGTCCTTCCTCCCTGCAAAGTAATTAAATAAAAAATCATTTACTGAGCTCTCATGAATGCAGATTGTCGTATCACTATGAATAATCTCAAAAACTCACCAGTTCTTCTTGCACAGATGATCTGAAGAAGAATCACAGTAGGAGCAGCAAACACTGCAGTCTCAAGAATAATCAAAATCACTACAGGAAAGATGTACAGATGATATACAGAATCAAGAGAAAAACACAGTGAACTGTGAATAAAATCAAAGATATAAAATGATAAACAATTCTTGATAAAGCACTGCAGATTGACTGTTGCAGCATTAATTAACTGCATGTAAAGACTTATCGTACCTCTGATGATCCATGATCCAACAGTCCAGCTGACTTCAGTTTCTGCTGGATCTGTCCAAACATGCAACATGTGAACATATCATCTTAATACTAACTTTGTCACATAAATTAGAAATATTCACTAAACCTATGTGAACTACATTAATAAATGAAAAGGTCTCAGTTACGTACGCAAACTTGGTTCCCTGAATAGGAATCAAGACGCTGCGATACTTGGTGAAATCAGGTTCACCATGGGAAATACCCCTGATGTGACTTAAGCCTTTATACCAGGGGTGTCAAACTCATTTTAACTGAGGGCCACTTCAACATTATGGCTGCCCCCAAAGGGCCGGTTGTAACTGTAAGACTGTACAAATGTCACTACCCCTTTAACAAATTATTAAATAACTGTCTCTTTATTTTATTATTACTTATTTAATATACGAATTATGTGTATGCATTTGCGTAGATGTAAAAATGTTATTGCTCAGTATTATTTTAATGCAAGTTCTTTTAATTTATCAGGTTAAGAAATCCACATAATTCCATAAAGTAAATAACAGACAAATATCATCAAACACAAGTCATTACATTACATTACATTTACAACTTTGTGAAAAACTTTTGCTACATTTGAGAGAGGCAGAACTATGGGACAACAAATAAACCACAATAACCTTCCCGTGCTGACTTGCATCTTATGTTTTACCAAGTTCAAGATAAAGTTTGTGGACGATTCTCACAGAACTATATTTTCTGCAAAGAATTTTTCAAGATAAATTAAAACTTTTTTTTTTTTTTTTCGTAATTTGTAATTTATGTATACAATGCAACAGCAAAAACTGATTTAAAAAGTCACATTTGTTTACAGCATTTTATATAACTACAAGTCAAGCTGCATTCATTACAGAGACATTCACGTTCATAGGTTGACTTCTACTCTGCATTGTTGCCACTGTGGAAATGGCATACCATGACGCCTTCAGTCAACATAAGTCTTCAAATCCGCCACTAGACAAGAAAGGATGTCCATACAATAAGGGCTTATAAACAGCAGATCTCTGATCCTCCTTAAAGAGGATAAGACCACCAATAGAACTTTTTTGAGAGCCAGAAGATTATGCAATGCTTACTCCAAAAGTTCAAACTGATGGCTTGTCAAGCCTACCAGGACAACTGATCCCAAGAAGGAATTCGTACAGGGCAGAAAGGCAGGAGCCATCTTGCTGTCTGTAAGAACTCATACCCATTTTCCACCAAGGCAGTTCAAGTGCTGGTTCGGAGCAAGAGCCTAGTTTCAAATTGTTTGTTTTACCAACAATATGAACAGAAACTTTTGGGTGACTTTTGGGTGCCGATATAGGCTCGTAAAATGATTGTTGATATTAGGCTTATTCGGGATGTATCGGTGCTGTGTGGACCGGCGTGTGGTGTCGATGTACTGCAAGAACAATTCAAAAGCTTCAAGAGTCCAGTTGCTCTCCAATTGCTCTTGCGGTGCTTTGGTGTTGTGTACAGTCGGTCTGCGCAATGCCAATGCATCTCGTTTTTGTTTGGTGCTGTTTTCGTGCTGAAAGATGAGATGTATTCAGTAACACAAAACCTGGCTCTGTGGTGGCTCTCTAGCCCATGGAAAAGCAAACTGGTTCTTAGAAGGCTTGTATGTCAAACCAACTCTGAACTGGCAATAGTAAATGGGTAAGACTCAAAAGGTTTCTTATCCTATTAGTGAGAGAGTGTAGGATATATAACAATTGTATGATTTAAAGATGTTTTAAAAATTATTTTAATGCTCTTCAAGCATTTATACAATAATAATATAAAGGTATACTGCCCAACTGTTGTTATGCATTATTTTTCATTCTTATATAGAATGAGCTGACCGGATTACAGTTAAAAGATTCCTTATAATATGTTCTCCCAGGCTTTGGAGGAGGGACAATTGCCCCAGTCGTTTAATGAAACAGTAATCACAGTTATACCCAAGAAAGGGAAGGATCCAGAGGAGGTTGGGGGGTACAGGCCTATCTCCCTCATTAATGTAGATCAAAAAATCTTAGCTAAAACAGTAGCCATCAGAGTCAATACGTTGTTAGGAAAACTAGTGAAACTCGATCAGACTGGCTTCATTTCGGGTCACAATTTCTTGAACAATCTTCGTCATCTGTTTAACATATTGTAATGTGGGGCATTTTGGAATGTCATGTAGTTGATTAATTAGGTGGAGTCATTGGGTAATGAGGAACACTGGGAGGGGAGCCGTAGATTCAGAGACTGGGGCGGGGAAAAGGCTGAAAAGGATTATGGACCAAAAAGGAGCGGGGGAGCCTGTGTCTGGATAGAACAGCGTTAGGAGTGCCGTTGTTCGTCACTATACTGAGTCTTCTGGATTGCCCAAGCATCTTGGAGCATTGCTGAACTTCACCCTTGTGCTGATGTTGTTGGACCACTTGAGCGCACTGGCATATTACTGGACTTGGTCGCTGCGCTGAGAGGGTTGGACTGTTCGAGCGTGCTGAAAGATTGTTGAACTTCATTACCGCACTGAGATGGTGTGGAATTCACCCCCCTCCCCCCAAGATAAGTGTTTTTATATCTTTTTTCCTATGCATAAGTCGTTGTATGAAATAAAGTCGTTCCCTTTTAATAGAGGGGGGATGTGAGGATGAGTCTGGCTGAAACCCAGAGTTTTTGGGGGAAAGACATTTTTTTCTGCACGTGTGTGATATGGAGGTTCTAAATGAGTTGCCACTGTTTGTAAATGATTTTGGTTGTGTAACTAGAGAAAAGAATGAATTCATGTGGTATCCTGCAGTCTCAAAGCTTTTAGGTTGTGTGTTAGCCAGTCCTCCATTTTCCCCTTGTGTTAAATAAAACAAATTTTTTTGGATTGAAGTTGTGGTGGCGCACCCATCAAATAGACAAATTTTTGCAATATTATACTCCTCTCCAGATGGTTGGATCTGGTGATCTTGTCCAAATGTTTTTTTTTTTGTTGTTGTTGTTTTTTTGGTCCAGGCAGTGTATGTTTGAATAAGTCTACATATCTAAAATGTCAGAGTTTGCAAACAATGTGCCCTTAAAATTTCTGAATATCACACTGTGATTGGCATCGGGACACAACTCATTCTTTTTGTTTATCCTCCAGGACTGTGAAAATCCAGAGGTCTGGGACTGCGGAGACAACAGTGGGCATGTATGTCTTTCAGGCAGAGGGTGCAGGTCCTGTAGATAAACCTATGGATATTGGTGTGGAAGTTCTGCAGTCTGACACATGGGTGTTTGGTGCTTTTTGGACTGATTAATGAGCTTAACCTAAACTACACAACGGATCTCAAGTGCACGTTTGTAGCTTTTCAGAAAATCTTGATTGAACTGAATACAACCAAGCTGTCACCAAATGACTCAAAGCAATGACACCTGAGATTGTTGTACATTTTTGTACTTAAATCAATTAAATCAATCAGAAAGTACTCAATTTCTATGTAGAATGTTTCTTTTATACTCATATACAGGCAGTCAACCAGATCGTTAAAAAGCCCCCAAAGTAGCTCAAGGACCATATCCCATATCAAAAGTCAAAATATTTCATTTCCTTATCTAAAATGTTAATTTTACAGTCACTCTTGTGCAGACTGATCATAAACACAGCTAAAAGGCTTCCTACCAGTGGCCTTCACAAAATGTAACATCTTGCACAGTTTAATCACAGGTAGAATGAAAAATGTTTCAATACAAGGATTTCAATCAAATGTAATTTATGGAATATTTCAAACTTAACCATGGAAGAAAAATCACTCTTCGCAACAGTTTAAAATCAGCCCAATTCTGTGCAAAAAAAGTGGATTTGGTAACCCTGCATCCAACTCAAGCTGCAGGAATCAGATTTAACTGATCATGGGTCAAGACAAGAGTAAGGAGAAATGACTGACAAATTATGCTGGAGGATTTGCTTCTCAGCAGATAATGTGCTTATATCTGATCTTGTAAGATGTGCTCATTTTATACAGAGTGTGTGTGATCGGGAAATTGAAAGTGAATAGCCGCTCATTCAAAAGAGATTTAAATACTCCCTGATGCGCGAAAATTATATTCAATATTAGAATGATTGCGTGAGCAGTCGATAATGGCCCAAAATTCAGTGGAAGTGTGAACAATAAAACAGTCCTAGGTAGGGCTTTAATACAAAAACTCACACAATAGTCGGCGCAAAAGCCTTGTGGGCAGTGGGCCGATGTAGGCTACAGCACCGTTGTGCTACGGGCATCCCATGTTCGAATTCTGACTCAAGGACCTTTTACCGATCCCGCCCCTGTCTCTCTCCCACTTTGTTTCCTGTCCTTTCTGAGCTGGCTAGGACAATAATTAAGTCTATTCAATTGAACATATTTCCTTAAAAATAATAATACACAAAATTCCTAACCCTAACCCTAAAAAGTGCTAAAAAAAAAAAAAGTATAAACTGCTGATCTATGCATGCGTACATATAGGACCGCACGATAAATCGATAAATCAGAATCGATTTCTTTGTTCACACAACTACGACAATGTATGGTTTATCTGAGTTCTTCTTATCATTTTCCTTATAATACAGTATATAACAATGCAATGCCTTAATCACTGCTTAGAATACTGTGAGTACTATGCATGCCTTATTCTGTGTAAAAAGCCACACCATCTCACAGAAAGATTTATTTCATACACTCGACAGACGTTATGAAGCGAATTTGGAGTAAAAGCGTTATTAAATGTGGTATTTTCACATGCTTTCAGATGTAGCAGCATTTCTACGCAGAGCTGTAGTTCACTGAGAAGCTATGCAAACAGCTGTCATTATCGCGAACAATTTCTATTGATATCGTTAATGAATGTGATATAGCGTAGCTTGCATATGGCTCTGCGTACTAAATGCTGCTCCATCTGAAAGGACCTGCTAGAGCTTTACTACTGCTTACACAACCAACTTTACTGAAAAAAATGCGTATGACAATCGCCTTCGATTATTTGCGCAGCCCTACATACATACATACAAAATAATATAATACAAATACAAAATAATGTTCTTATGTCTGGCTGTCCTGGTATTTGTGGCTCTGTAGCGCCGACCAGATGGCAAAAGTTCGAAAAGGGGATGGGAGATCATTTCTTTCTGATCATTTCTTTCTTGTGCTAGAGTATTCCTTGTAGTCCTGAGTGATCCTTTTCCACTGAATGCGCATTCATAATACAGTACACCTAAACTTACCCCTTACAGGAAACTACTGGCAAATTCTGAATTTCACGAAACACTGGTTAGTATGTTTTTTAAGCCTTTTGGTTTACGGGGACACAGGAAGTACCCATGTTGTAGTACCCATGTAATTGTAAACATTTGTGTCCTCATAAACCATACCAGTACACACACACACACGTTAGTATACAACTATTTTGATTATTACAGGCTGTCTTTTTCAAAAAATATTTGAGGGCTACGATGAATGAGTTTAACAACAGAAAACAAGGTGATAAAAAGACTGAATCCAGTATTTCATGATAATATAACATAATGTGGGTATTATAATCTGTTTTTTGTAGGGTGGTCATTTTTTCGAGTACAAGAAGTGTGACTTTGTTCCATTTTTAACTAAATAATGAATTTTAAAACAAACTTCCTGGCTAAATATTAAACAACACTAGTTCACAGAAGAAAACAGTATCAGAGAGCCACTGCAAAACACTGATGTGAGATAGACAGTGATGATGTACCTGTAGTTTTGTGTGTGTTTGTAGTTGGGGGATCCTGAGAGTTTGTGCGGTGGACTGAATGCATTGCTGTCTTTGAAACAGCTCGAGCTGTAAAGAATGAATTTCATTAGCTCAGGTGAATCATGCTGTAGAATATGACAATCATATTTAACAAACAAGATAACTTTAGTGTTATCTATCATTATATTAGCACATCTAACAGAGACTCTTTTATAACTGATTGATGAGATTGTTTTCTCACCTGAACTCTTGTTAGTATATGTGACTGAGGTCTTGACTTGATCTCTGTGAGTAACTTCACATCTCAACTCTCTGTTGTCATCTTCATTCAGAAGTGTTGTATTCAGAGTGCTGATACAGTGTCCTGGAGCTGATTCCTGATATCTGGAGTCTGAAATCGTTAGTTTAACACCAGCCTGATTGACCCAGAACAGCTGGATTCCCTCAGAACGGATCCAATCATCACAAGAAACTCCTTCAAATGAATACAACTGACAGGAGAGAGTCACATAGCTGGCTGGACTAATCTCAGTCTGTGAGGATGATGATGAAGAAACTGAAAATAAAACACAAATCCCACACTTTTTATTGGGAGTTTAAATAAAGAATTGATAGTATAATTGTATAATCATAAAATTACCATGAAGAACATGCAGATAAACACAAGCATCAGTTCCTTTTTTTTGTCCATTCACATATTTTTGGCAGGTGTATGATCCATAATCTTCTTTTGTGACGTTTGTGATGCTCAGAGAGCAGTCAGAGCCCAGACTCAGTCTTTCATGTATCCCTGTGTCTTTCTTCTTTTTCCCTCCAGAAATCAGTTCAACTGTTGCTGAATATCTCAATCTGTTATAGATCCAATGTGTTGATTTGCAGTCAGGTAGAGCAATTTTACAGGGCAGACGGACATTTTCACCAAAACTGATGAACACATGACTCTCATCCACTCCACTGGAACCTGAAGCACGAGAACATTTGACTGATCATTACGTTATTTATAAATATATAAAGCTTCATAAACAAAGCCCTGTGACAGCAGGTCATTCTCATGTCAGTGCGTTCAGGTAAAACCAGACAAAAGGTTATAAAAACAGTTCTGAAAACATTAGTACAAACTAGAAATGTGTGTGACCATACTGGTTTTTGGCATGTATCTATAACATCGACAATGTATTACTTTTAAGTATTTAGTTACTACACAGGATAACTTTAATAACTCTATCAGCACATCTAATAGAGAGTATTTCAAAACTCATCATAAGATTGCTTTCTCACCTGAACTCTTGCCAGTGTATGTGGCTGAGATCTGGACTTGATCTCTGTAAGTAACTTCACATCTCAACTCTCTGTTGTCATCTTCATTCAGGAGTGTTGTATTTAGAGTGCTGATACAGTGTCCTGATGAAAATAATATCTGATATCTGGAGTCTGATATTGTCAGTTTAACACCAGCCTGATTCACCCAGAACAGCTGGATTCCCTTAGAGCGTTTCCAAGCATCACAAGAGACACTATCATATGAATATGAATACAACTGACAGGAGCGAATCACAGAGCTGCCTGGACTGATCTCAGTCTGTGAGGATGAAGATGATGATGATGAAGAGACTGAAACACAAAATAAAACACAAATCACAGTTTTCCATCATCATGAAAGTTTAAATTAATTTGATCTTTTTAGATTGACTGCATAATCATAAAATTACCATGAAGAACATGCAGAAGAAACTGAGCATCAGTTCCAAGTTGTTTGTCATTCACATATTGTCGGCAGGTGTAAGATCCAGAATCTTCTTTTGTGATGTTCTTAATGTACAGAGAGCAGTCAGACCCCAGACTCAGTCTCTCATGGATCTCTGTGTCTTTCTTCTTTTCCCCTCCAGCAATCAGTTCAGCTCCTGCTAAATGACTATGATAGATCCAGTGTGTTGATCTGCGGTCAGGGAAAACATTGTTACAGGGCAGACGGACGCTGTCACCAGAACTGATGAACATATGAGCATCATACGCTCCACTGGTAACTGAAACACAATGACATTTGACTGATCATTATATTGTATATTAATATATGAAACTTTATTGTATGCATAAACTGAACTCTTGGAAATGTGTAGGAAATGTGTTTACCTGTAAGAAGTGAAGAGAGAATGATCAGTCCCAGCAGACACAAATGACACTTCTCAGCCATTTTCTTCCTCTTTATTACATGCTCATAACTCTTTAAATACTATCCACCCTTCCTGTGTTTCTTCACTTCCTCTGACTTGACAGACTGGGTGATTATATTCTGCAAGTGTTTATATATAATACATGATTCCAGTCTTAATGGAGAAGTGTTGCTTCATACATACTGAAAAAACCTCTCTTGAGTTCAAATAGATTTTATCACTAATATGCCCTTTTCAGCACAATCCTAACAGCTCAGGCAGTTTTAACCTGGAGTCATTCTGTAAACACAAAGACTTGGACCAGCAAAATACTGCTCATGAATCTAAAGTACAAAATGAGGATTTCATAAGATTGCGATATAATCCGAAAGGAGACTGGTTCTCCTTTGCTGTAAAAAAAAAAAAAAAAAACTTGCAAGACTAGCACAATCCAACTGGTGCTTACACTATGCCTATGTCATCCGCTGGATGCCACTCTCTTGTATAGCTAGAGTTTCCAAGGGGAGAAAAAAAGCTAGAGATTATGGTTTATAATGTGACTTGAGGGTGAGGAAATTGGGGTAATTTTAATTTTTGGCTGAACTATCCCTTTAAATGATTGATAAAACTGTTTTTTTACTGAAAAGGTTTTCAGCTGTGGGAACGAACTGGTTTAAACCCACACAGATGTGAAACCATCTCTCAACCCATTTTAGATGGATGATGCTGTGAATCACCCATTCAGATAATAGTTTCTCTTTTTTTAACTGGGTTTCTACAACTGAATGTCACGCTGGCACAGAAGGGCAGAGGCAGAGATTGCGTTCAATAGTGGTTTATTAGTGCAGGTGGGTACAACAAGGTGAAAAGGTGCAAAAAGGTAAGTATTTCGATCTTTCCAAGCGGGAGAATCACTCCCGTTCCGGTCAACACAGGTAAGTATCCAAATAGGTAAGTAAACAGTTCAAAAGTATCGTTCAGTCTCCTTCCCTCGCAGAGACGTTCCAGTTCGAATCCTCATGGAGAAACTCGCGAAGAGAGAACACAAGCGGAGAAGTGTGCATTCACAAACTGACGGAACCAGGTTTGTTTTGATACCAGCCAGTGAGTAACACAAACAGGGAAGTATTTATACTGTGGGTGACTGGGTGCACAGGTGCATGTGATCAGCAGTCAGGTGACGGTTATCGTGTGTTCCGGCTTTGGGATCGTGACGATGACGTGACACTGAAACTCTACAGCTTAAACTTTATTCTATGAATAAATGTTTGCTGCAATCTATTTACAAATTCACTGTTAGTTTCATTGCCACTAATTATTATTAAGTGTTTATTTCAATGATTTCATGTGTGACAACCACATAAGAGATGTTTTACCACTCTGTATATAACTGTACATTTGTGTATCAGAGTTTTAATAGGTTTTACATGTTGCATGGTTTACGTTTAACTTGTCTTTAAGAACTGAGACTAAGCAATCACATGACATGTAGTAGGAAGTAGCCTCTCACGATAAAAAGAGAAGTACATAATGATACAATGGCTTTCTGTTCCAGTACTCAAGAACACTCACAAAATAAGAAGAGAAGAAGAACAATCCGTGTAAATCAGGGTATCATTCGCCTTTTCATATTCAATTATGAATTCAAATTCGAAAAATCAAAAAAGGACTTGTTATATCATTATTCACTTACAGATACAATATTCAAAAAATAAATAATGACTTGTTTTTTGTATTTTCGATTTCATACTACAATTGAAAATGGGAAATCCGAAAAACGTCTACAGCCCAAATCTGATTTTAATATTTAGTTATCCAGGTTGGCATGACCCGGAAGTTAGTGTTCAGTGATGGGATTGATTCCAAGGCCTCCATAAAATTCCAGATAACAGGGGAGCTTAGTTTACTGTGGACGCATTAGATACGCAGATACGCAGCTTTGATTGGATCTATTTACGAGGTAAATACGTTCTTCTTCTTCTTCTTCTTATAATTATTATTTACATTCTTACTGTTCTACCAGCGTTTTATGGCAAGACAGTGCATTCACAGTCCTCCAGGAAACAGGCAGCTTTGCATTCGGCACAATTAAATGTAATGTTTGTTCATTGAAATGTATTCATTTTTAGCAGTTCTTTTGTAATAAACTCTTAAAGTGAGCTATTGAAATGTATTCCATGTAAGGTTATGTTCTATGTTCAAGGTAAGTAATTAAGCGCAAGGGTTTTTTGTGTGTGTGTGTTCATTTTAATGACCTGTCGCTGTACAGGCTTTTATTGTACGGGTTTAATCAACTGTTATTTCCTGTAGGCCTTAACCTAGCGTTACGATTTCAAACTGTAGGCTAAAGTTATTGATAATGTCAAAAATGTGATGCACAGTCAAATGTCCCATTATGTATATCGTTACTGTTTAAATATCTTGCTTCTCAGTCTTTGGTTGTCTTGGATACAAGAATCATACTGCTTAAACATTGTCTCATTGTTATATGTCTTAATGGACGGGGCCATTATACGGCCGCGAGTTCATGACTGGCTATCTATCTTCACTGGGAGTGCGTGCAAGAGAAAGTCGAGTCAGAAAAATGCTAAGAGAAATTCATCAGCCACACCATGAATTGCGATGACAGGTAAGTTTTGCTCCGAATGTGTTTGTGCTGTGTATTACGGAATAAAAATAATCATGATAAAGTAACATGACCAATTATATCTTTAGTCTTTAATATGATTGGTTCTCCCCCCTTCCTCTATTACTTAGCAGAAACAAATCTTAATTTCTTGATTACTTGTTCCACAAATCATGGTCATGAGATCTAATTAAACAGCGTTTTGTTTCCTTTCGTTAAATCCTTCACCATACAAACTGGCACATGTGCTAAAACATTTTATCAGCACCATTTAAATGTTAATCCTGCAAGAAAAGAATGTTAGAGAAATATTATTACTTAATTTCCTTTGCAGTATTTGGGGTGAAACCTAATTAAATATAACCTATTTATATAAAAATTCTCTTGTAGCAAAAAACATTCGGTAAATACATGAGCTATGGGACCAAGATAATAACTTGCAATAATCAAATGATTTCCCCTTGTCTAGGGTGCTCGTAATCTTAACCCTGTCCCTTATCATGCTGAATATATGGGCCATAAGCTACACCTTGATCAAAATGAGAAGCTTGGGATGTTTGGTGTAATGCATGTTTTGTATGAAAAGGTGACATCAATTCTATATATTTTTAAGTAGTGTATTGCACACGTAGGCATCTACTGAGAAGTCTATAAATGTCTGTCAAATCAGCCTGGGTGTACCATTAATGGATAAAGTGTATGTGTGTATGCATTTATTTAATTGCCACTATGCCCAAATGTGGAGTTGAAAAAACAGGCAAGTCTGTTTTATTTAACATTTTAAGTCTTGAATACAAAAACACACTGAACATTCTAAATCAGTCCGACAGAATTGTTCAACCGCAAATGTTTGTTGCCTTTAAAAAACAAACAAACAAACAAACCACAACTACTACAACTACTAAGAAATACACAACAACAACAAAAAGGTCTTGTAAAATTGGTTTAAATCCAAGACTGCATATTGGCTTTCACAACATTCTACATTGTGTGCAAAATAAAATAAACTGAATGATGCACATCTAATTGTGCCCTAGAACTGCATATTTTGAGAAGCTTAAGAACAAAACAACAGTAAAATTACACAACTGTGCAACGTTTGATAATACTACTGTATAACATACAGTATAACTCCAAGAGTATGTTTCCGAGTGCAGCCAATGCATCAGATAAGCTCATTATCCTTTGTATGTTGTTACCAGAATCATCAGCCTGACATTTGGGGCAGAAGGGAGAATTTATTTGCCATTCCTCAATGCAAACCTTGCAGCCAATAAGGCTGAAACCATGGGCTCGTTCATTGAACCTGCGAATTTGATTCAGAAAACAGTTTTAAATAGTACAGTATTTGAGAACCATTTGATACACTTGTGGAGCTTGTTGTCTTTGTGGAAAGTGGTAAATCAGTTGTATTGATAAAGTTTAGATTAGCACAGCCAATTATTTTTTTCCAATTTCATAAAATGTTAGGTTTAGTCACTGCTTAATGATTTTAGACATTTGGATAATTGTTTTAAATGATATTTTAAGGATTAAACTATAAAATTATACACATCTGTGCAGATAATACAGGCAAAAGCATCTCTAACTGCTGCCACCATGAGCTCTTTCATTGTGGTGGACACTGCTTGCAGTC
This sequence comes from Labeo calbasu, assembly GCA_019740295.1. Lineage (NCBI taxonomy): Eukaryota > Metazoa > Chordata > Actinopteri > Cypriniformes > Cyprinidae > Labeo > Labeo calbasu. Next base: position 14,164 of record JAHKKF010538317.1, read on the forward strand.
CCTGGGCTGCTGTGACAAACTCTTTAGTTGTGTCCAGAACATCTTGGATGCCAGCATCATCTCGTCGACTGAAAAACATTTAAATCATATGAATCGAAAATTCTATTTGTGTTTAACAGATTCATTCACAGTGAAAGTAAGCAGGCACAATCATTTTAACTATACTTCAATCATTATAGACCTACTGAAGCTCTTCATGCAGTCTAACTGTAATATGAGATTTTATTAACTTGAGATTTTAAATAATCTGTTAAGTAATTGTTATAATAAACAGAGCAATCAAGGTTTCAGTTTATTGATTCTTCTGAATAAAGTGGCCCCAAATGTGCATCTGCATTGCACTGAATTCTCATAATTACAAAATACTGAATAACTGGCAAATTTAGATGAACATCCATATAAATTAACTGCAGAAAATCTTTTCTTGTGGCACAGCAAAAACTTTGCGTGCATTCTGTTTTCAGTATGTGTCAGACCTTTTGGGCTGTTTTTGTCTGTGTTTTCCCCATGTATGCCCTTATCTGGAGTTTCCGTTTCCTATTTGTTACGTCATTGTCTAATCGGTTTCACCTGTCCTGTTCCTATTGGTTGTTTCAGTGTATATAAGTTTGGTTGTGTTCCTGGTTAGATTGTCGGTGATTTATATTGTCATAACCGTCTGCATGTTTTGTTACTCGTTCAGTTTACGTTGCGTTTGCGTTGGTTCCCTGCTGTTTCCTGTCCATTCCTGTTACCCTGTGGATTATAATAATAAAACTCTGTGCTTTGGACCTCCGCACTCCTCCTCATCATTTCCCCGCAACCACATCGTGACAGTATGCTAATCCTGTATAGTAAATATGGAATCATGATTTAAAAATGTAGTGGTCATCTCAAAACTAGAAGGTTGCTGCTTAGATTGCCCCCAATTATCCACTCTTGCGGAATGAGTAAGATAACAGGCAATTGTTTATAACATGAATATGAAGCACTTAGAAAAGTATGCTGGATTTATGTTATATTCCTGAGGCAATGAAAATGCTATAATAAGCAATACAAAATGTTTAATTATACCTCTGGTTCCTTCAGAATCCAGGATTTCCTTTCCTTGGCCATCAGTCAGGATCAAGGATTATTTTCAGATTATTTTCAAGAATAGTCATCAGACCACCGAAATTGATGTGGCCTCCAGGACCGAGTTTGGACATCCCTGATCTACAGTAATCTTAATTTACCTGAAAGATCCTGCCTATTTTCTCAGTTGTCGTGTCGTCTTCTTTTAATGTGATGCGTTTGTTCCCTCTGAACAAGACAAAACTCTCCATAATTGCTTCTGTAGTCTTCTTCTTCTTTGACGCTGCGGCATTTACATATGGAGGAATTAAAAAAGAACAAACTTTCTATATTCTCCCATATAACTATTGCTTTCAAAAAATAAATTAATGAATGAATTAATTAATGAATTAATTAAAAGAGCTTCATAACCTTTGTAAGAACTGTTTTGCTGTTGTGGCTGTCAGTTCTGCTGGGCCAGCAATAACACTCTAATACAGCAGTGTTGCCACGGTTTTCCGACTGAATTTCCCTTCTTCCCTCCTTGTCTGTAACGCAGTATTTAACACCCTTTACCAACCCAAAAAACAAATATTCTTTTCTGGAAACTGCTTTTTTACTGGGAGACCCCCTGGAATTTGTTTGGGCGCCTTTTGGCCGTTATGGGGTTTTAATCTGTAATTGGTTTATGTTACGCAGACTTGGCAACCCACTTTCACAGCTACTTCCGGGTCATGCCAACCTCAAAATCAGAATCGGGCTGTAGGTGTTTTTCAATTGTAGTATGAAATCGAAAATACGAAAAACAAGTGTTATTTGTTTTTTGAATATTGTATCTGTAAATGAATAATGACATAAGTCCATTTTTGATTTTAGATTCGTAAGTGAATATGAAAAGGACGAATGATACACGGATTAAGAACCTTAACCTGACCGTCATTCTCTGTATGAATCACTAGTTAGAACTTAACACTTCATGATGCTGTAAAACATATTACAGGGGAGTGTCATTTTCAGATGTCCATTGACTCTCTGTATTTATCCTCTGCTGTATTTCTGCAAATGATTATGATAATAGTTATTATGGAACCATTATATTCTATGAGAGGCCCTTTAAGACATATTTCAAACTATATTTGCACACACACAAGCAAAGCATTCACTCACACTATCAAACTCTCTCTCATACACTACTATAATGTCTCTCACACACTATCAAAGCTTTCACGCACACTATTAAACTCTCTCCCATACACTACTATACTGTCTCACACACACTATCAAACTGTCTTTCGCAAACTACCAAACTCTCTCTTGCAAACTACCAAACTCATTCTCACACACGCTATCAAACTCTCTGGCGCAATCTATCATACTCTCTCGCACGTACATATGAGGCACCACATAGGATTTAAATCAAACTTCGCTTATCAATACATACATAAAACACGTGCATATACACCTAGAAATCACTTGAATATACATGTATACTATTGGATGTTCAAAATATTTATATATGTAATACACATGCACACTAATATGAAATCCATACCAATACATCTTATGTTAGTAATAAATACATATACACTTGTGAATAACTTGTATATACATATAAACTTAACGCATACATACGCTAATAGACAATCGCTTATACGTATAAACTTGATCCATGCATATGCACCTACAACACGCACATATACATATAAACTCACTGCATGCAAACACACCTGTACATACTCGCATATACACCTAAAAACACTCGCACATACATATAAACTCGTTGCGCGCATATACGCCCATAAAACACTCACGCAAACATACAAAATAAATTTCAGTTCCGTTCACCGTTCCAGAAAGCACTTTTAGAGTTAGTGTTGCAGATACTGATAACCTTCAAACATTGCTAGATCCCTTATTAGATGATGGAAACTATGGAATACTTATTCGCATTTAACTATCTATCATCATATCTATCTACACATAAAGAGAATTTACACACACAACACAAGAATTCAGTTACAAACTTTAATTTTATACTGTAATTTTCAAAATCCACTAGATACATTTTTAACTTTTTTTCCCAGAGTAAAATTGATCCATAAAACAGTAAATGTAATCCAAGTATTTTATAGACAAATACAGTTGTGTTCTCAGCATGTCCTCCGTAAAAAACTGTTTAACAATAAACTATTGAAATGTTTTTTGTACTTTCAGGAAAATATAGTCGTTTTTTCTTTCAAAGAGGTCACTAAAACTACATTTTAAAGTTAAAACTATGAATAATGTGAATTTTAGATAGAGGTGAACTATAGCCTTTGGACAAACATGTCTATATTTGTAAGGAATAGTTAACCCCAAAATGAAAACCAGAATATTATTTAATATAACGCTGATTGTGTTCTGCTGAAGGAAGAAAGTCCTATACAACTAGGATGGCTTGAGGGTGAGATAATTAAGAGATAATTTTCATTTTCTGTCATTTTCTGTCTCCCACAGTGGATTTATTGAGATGAGACTTTTGCTACCAGCACAAACGTAGTCGAATCAGTGCTTCCTCTGAAGTGTCTATTACTTTGGATATAACTGCTGAAGGGGAGGAGGACTCCAATCAGGAGTGGACGACTGTGATCAAAAGGATGAAACCATCTCCAGAAAACCTCAATACCATCAAATTGGGCATGGAAAAAACATACAGCAATCGCAGGTTATGGACTGCAAACACGTCCCCAACAGTGCAAGAGATTTTTGAACAATATCCTCGATTTGTAGACATGCCATACTTGGTAAGGACATCTTGTGTTTTGCATGTTTTTTGTTGAAGGTATGAAAGACTTTGGCTATGAACTTGACACATGTAGCACTGTTCTCATTTCTCACTCTGTTAATGCGTTCGGTCAGACTTTTCAAACTGGTTGTGTAATTGCTTTAAACCGTGACTTAAGAGAAGAGCGTCTCTTTGGTGAAGTTTTACACATAGTTCCACAATGTGAAAAAGAAAGGGTTTTAGTTTTTCTTAGAGTTCTATCTCAAGTGTATTTTCACCCACACTTGTATGCGTACGCTGTCCAAAGAACAAATGAATATAAAGTCATTAATTTAAGCAATTCTTTTGATGTAAAACCACTTCACATGAATTCTAACAAAGAAAACCTTTTTGTAAATCCAATTGTTTAAAAATGTCTTTATGAAATTCAAATGACATGTGAATATTGTCTTTGTGAAAATTCAGAAGTGAAGTTTTAATAAATATTGTATATATTTGAAAGAAAAAAGTTGTTTTTGTATTGCATTCATTGTAACTGGTAAAAAAAAAAAATCGCACATCTATGACACAAATTGTGTTATTAATGACACATTAGTGTGTTAAATATTTTAACACACTGAATGTGTAAAGAAGAATAACACACTGGTTGAGTTAAAAGTAACACAAAATGTGTTGTCCTTAACTAGACACACGGGTGTGTTAAGATATAACACAGGTTGTGTTGTTTTTAACACATCTGTTTTAAGAGAGCATATAGGTGATAATGTTCCAAATCCCTGCCTAGTGAAAAAGCTAAGGCAGGAGGACAGAAGAGCCAGGAGTGGCTCGGACATCTAGGTTATAAAACCTAACAAAGGTGAGGGGCGTGGACCATCCCGCAGCATTACAGATGTCTTGTATAGGAACACCTGTCAGAAGTGCCTCGGAGGCAGCCATGGCACGAGTTGAGTGGGCCTTGACCCCCAGTGGCGAGGGGAGGTCAGAGGACCCATAATCAGTAAAAATGGCATCCGCTATCCATTTACTAAGGGTCTGTTTAGAAGCTGGATGACCCTTTTTAGGGGGACCATAACACACAAACAACTGGTCCGACTCAGTCCAGAACTCCCAGAAGCAGAGCGATCGGGGGAAATGCGTACAGACGTAGCCTCGGCCACGTCTGCACCATGGCATCCAGCCCCAGGGGAGCTGGATGAACAAGTGAGTACCAGAGGGGACATTGTGCATTCTCCCTTGAAGCAAAAAGATCCACTTGAGCTGGACCAAACACTTTCCAAATCTGCTTCACCACCTCGGGGTGAAGCATCCATTCCCCGGGCCTCGGCCCCTGCCTCGACAGGACTTCTTCTTTCACATTCAGATGCTCGGGGACATGAACTGCTCGCAACGAGAGGAGTTTGTCCTGGGACCACACAAGGATCTGGTGCGCCAGCTTGTATAAGGTCGCGAATACAGACCTCCCTGGTGGTTGATGTAATAGACCACCGCTGTGTTGTCTGTGCGCACCAACACATGGTGATCTCTCAGGTCTGGGAGAAAGTACTTCAGGGCTCGAAATACGGCCAGCATCTCGAGACAGTTGATGTGCCAGCTGAGATGGCGACCACTCCACAGACCTTGGGAGGGGCGACCACTCATGATTGCACCCCAGCCGGTGAGGGACGCATCTGTCGCTAGCATGACGCGGCGACAAGGAGCTCCCAACACCGGGCCCTGATTTAGAAACCAAAGTTTCCTCCACATGTCTAAGGCACGTAGGCACCGCCGCGTGACCTTAATCATGCGAAGTGGGTTTCCTCTCGGGGAGAACCCCTTGGTTTTGAGCCACCACTGTAGGGGCCTCATGTACAGCAGGCCAAAAGGTACCACGTTGGACGCAGCTGCCATCAGACCCAGCAGTTGTTGAAACTGTTTTACAGTGAGTGACCGGCCTTCTTTGACTCTCGCGACTGCAGCGAGGATTGACTCGATCCGAGCAGGGGACAAACGTGCCTGCATCGTGGTCGAATCCCTAACCACGCCTAGATAAGTGGTTCTCTGAAGTGGAGAAAGGACACTTTTCTTTGCGTTTAGTCTTAACCCCAACATTTTCATGTGAACGAGAACAACATCTCGATGTCGAGTCGCTAAACTCTCTGACGCTGCTAGGATCAGCCAGTCGTCGATGTAGTTGAGTATGCAAATGCCCTGGAGACGAAGAGGGACCAGAGCAGCATCCACACACTTCGTAAACGTACGGGGTGAGAGTGCTAGGCCGAAGGGAAGAACCCAATACTGGTATGCTTTGCCCCTGAAAGCAAACCTCAGGAACTTCCTGTGCTGAGGAAGGATGGAGACATGGAAGTATGCGTCCTTCAGATCTATTGTCACAAACCAGTCCTCGGACCTGATTTGTGACACTACTTGCTTGACAGTACGCATCTTGAACTTCAACCTCATGACTGAGCGATTGAGTCAATGAAGATCTATAATGGGACGCAGCCCTCCATCCTTCTTTGGAACTATGAAGTACCAGCTGTAGAACCCGGACTCCCTGTCATGAGGAGGACCACCTCGATGGCCTCCTTCCTCAGAAGGGTCTCTACTTCCTGTTCCATGACCAGAGCCTGCTCGGGGCCCACCAGAGTGGGAAAGACCCCATCGAAAGGTGGTGACTGAATAATCTTTTTCTACAGTGCGCAGGATCCATGCAGACACATTTGGCAGTAGTTTCCACACTGCAAAGTAGTCTACTAAGTCAACCAGCCGCTCGAGGCTGGCCTCTGGTGTTGACTGAACTGCTAGCTTGGAGACCTGTAACGGCGGACCGGCAGGAGACTGCCGAACTAACTGTTCTAGAGACCCCAGAGGGGATGACGAACATCCCGGTTCCGCTACGCCCTCGGGCGGAGAGATCCGAGACGTGTGCTCACCGGAGGCCACTGCGCTCTGTAGACTTGGCAAGGGTAGCAGACTGACCTCCCGAGGAGAAACGGACAGCGTGTAATGCGGTGCAACCCACTCTTCCCCGGTAGGGGCTGCCCTCGGCGGTCCTGAGATGGCGTCAGGGCCGCTTTGCCGGGGGCTTCCGAGACTGAAGCACGACCCGCAGGTCGGGCCTCGCCTTGGAAGACCCCGGTCTAGAGTGCCGCTGATCTCGGTCCTGGGACGGGGGAGCTCAAGTAGCGACACTCAGTTTTTGTACTTCGCGATACGAGGAGCTAGTACACGGCTGCGACTACTCACGCCCAGCAGGAACCACTGGAATGCTGCCGCTTGCTTGCGTGCCTCCTGGTACCTGCTGACGACAGAATCGACTGCGTCGCCAAACAGGCCAGAAGGCTCAAGCGGGGCGTCCAAAAGGAAGACCCTGTCCTTCTCTTTCATATCAGACAGGGTCAACCACAGGTGCCTCTCCGCCGCCACCATGGCTGCCATAGACTGCCCAACAGCACGGGCGGTCTCCTTGGTGGCACGGAGAGCTTAGTCAGCGGTCCTGCGAAGTTCTGCAAAGTCAACTTTCTCGCCCTCGTCTAGCTCCTTTAGCAGGTCGGCTTGATAGGCCTGGAGCACAGACATGGTGTGAAGACATGCTCCAGCCTGTCCTGCTGCCGTGTACCCCTTACCCACCAGCGCTGATGTAGTGCGAAGCGGCTTGGAGGGTAAGGTAGGAGCCTTCAAAGACGATGCCGCACCGGGGGACAGATAGCTGGCCAATGTCTGTTCCACCCGGGGCATCGTCTTACAGGCTCACTCATCGATCCCCGCCACGTTGCAATAATAATCGGAGGCGGGGACAAATAAGCGAGCCGAAAAGGGTCTTGCCCACAACCTCGAGATCTCAGCGTGGAGGTCGGGGAAGAACGGAAGGCTCCTACATGGAGATGGGGGCTTACTCAGCAGAAAACGTTCATCTAGCTTGCTTTTCAGTGGAGCAGCTTTTTCCTTGGCGGGCCAATCGATGTTTAGCTTAGACACCGCACGAGTAACCACCTCCAACAGCTCCTCGTACTGCAACAATTGAGGGAGTGGCTCCTCATCCGTGCTCTCCAGGTCGCCCTCCTCGGAGGATGACAGATGGAGGGAAGAGCCCCTCCCGTAGGGGGAATTAGCCGCAGAGCGGGCTTCCGATCCCGCAGAACGGGCCACGGATCTATCGGGTGAGGAAGGAGATAGGGGGTTACCCGTCTCCATTCCCTCCAATAGATCCAGCTGTGAACCCCAAGAGTGCAGCAACCGCTCCACCTCGGCGGCAGTGGGGCCAGCACCCTGGGGAATGCTGGTGAAGGCTCCCTCCTCGAAGAGAGCCTTCCGGGAGCGGAGCGTCCCCAAAGGAAGGAGCTCCCAAGCAGACCACACACATGCTGTGTGTATCCCCGCTAGTGATGTGGCGTTTGCAGGGAGGAACACTCTTCTCTGACTTGCTTTTAGACATCACCCTCAAATAAAAGTTGTGCTAAAACATGCATGAAAAAACAGGGTGACAAGACACACATAGAGCGCTCCGCTGAAAGACAGAAGCTGACACTGGCTCCACCGCGCAAGCTTTTATGCTTCCTGGTCGCTGATGTCATCAGCCCGTGACGTTTCGCCCTTCGATTGGTCAGATTACACGTGTTCAGAGCGTGGTTCCGCCAAAGGCTTTCCCCAAGCATTTTCGGATGCAGCTCGAGTTCCTGAAGGGGAACTTACGAGTATACAGTTGCAGTATAAAACTACTAAACTAGTTTACTGAGACTATACTTCAAATTGTACTAAAAATGCTACTACAAGTATTTAATTAGTACACTATCAGTATGACTATAAGTTCACTTTAAGTATAGTTGCAGCACAAGCTTAAAACTTTGATGTAAACTTGTTGTGTACTCAAAGTTTTCTACTGTTATACTTAAACTATACCTAAAAGTATACTTTTATACACTAGAAAGTGGGCCAATTTATTCCAAAGGAGTACTGAAATAGTACAATTACGAGTATACTACTAGTACACTAATATCTGTATGCTTACTACATAAAGTATACTTAAAAATATATTTGAACTTTACTTAAGTATACTTAATAAAATAAACTTGAAGTATACTACTTTTTGGTAAGGGTAGTGTAGGAGCATGAAGTTGTCCAGCCATAACTTCCTGTTCCACAGGACTATAAATATGAGGAACACAAAGGCCAAATTCCCCTAATCATCTATCACAAAGAGTAAAACCAAAGAATAAAGTTCTGATGTGCAAAACAAGATTGTTGAGCTTCACAAAATAGAAAGTGGTTGTAAGAAAATACCACTGAAAATCCCCATTTCCACCATCAGGGCAATAATTAAAGGGGTCATCGGATGCTAAGTTCACTTTTACATGTTGTTTGAACATTAATGTGTGTTGGCAGTGTATGTACAAATCTACCCTATAATGAT
>JAHKKF010538319.1:5577-18005 GCA_019740295.1 Labeo calbasu
AATCTAGGTGTCCAGTTCGATTCAGGTCTCAAGTTCGATAAACAGATTAATTCTGTTGTTAAGTCATGTTTCTTTCATTTACGACGTCTTGCAAAAGTTAAATCTTTCCTTTCCTCAAAGAAATTTGAAATAGTCATTCATGCATTCATTACCTCACATCTCGATTACTGTAATTCACTTTATTACGGAGTAAATCAATCATCGATTGGTCGCCTTCAAATGGTTCAGAATGCTGCAGCTAGGCTGCTAACTGGTAGTCGTAAATTTGACCACATTTCACCCGTTTTAACTTCTCTGCACTGGCTACCAGTCAAGCTGAGAATAGAATTAAAAATTTTAGTTTTTGTTTTTAAATCATTACATGGCTTAGCTCCAACTTATTTATCTGATCTTCTACACTGTCACAATCCATCCAGAGCACTCAGATCCGGCAACCTTGGAATGCTTTCTGTTTGTAGATCAAGGTTAAAACATCGTGGAGACCGTGCTTTCGCAATAGCAGGCCCTAAACTCTGGAATAGTCTGCCGGTAACGATTCGAATGGTGTCATCACTTTCTTCTTTTAAATCAAAACTTAAAGCACGTTTACTTAGTGTGAGTTGTTAATGTACTAGTTTAATTTTATGTATGTTATTTTATAGACTGTTGTAGATTTTGTTTTTTATCCAAGCTTTGTATTTTTTTTTTTTTTTTTTATCTGTACAGCACTTTGGTCAACCTTGGGTTGTTTTTAAATGTGCTTTATAAATAAATAATGAATGAATGAATGAATGAATTTTTATTTATTTACACAGAAACTAAATAAATTAAAATGTAACAAATATCACATTTTGAAATGTTGCTAATTCAACTCATTGTCTGCTCGCAAATTTAAATTTAGAGAACATTTTGACATACTGTGTTCCCTTCAATTTATGTACATACATTTTCTTTACTTGGTCTTAAAAAGGGCTTTAATTTACCTTCATGAAACCTGCATATGCCCTGTTCAGAGATCCCTTCATCTGTTTTTGTTCTCTGTTTTCAGCTATGAGAAGCCCTCGGCCGAGCGCAGGCTGAGCAGCAGACGGAACTATCGTGACGAGCGAGAGGAGTTTGAGGAGCGCGAGAGGAACGTCACGCTCACTGACAGCTTCTTCAGACGCGACTTCTGTGCGGAGTGGGACGCCGGAGCGGAGGAGAGGAGCAGCCGACGCGAACGCAGACGCCGCCGAACGAGAACCCGATCCAGAACGCGCTCGTACAGTCAGAGCCGCTCCTTGTCGACTGTGAGTACGGCACTGGATCACAAACGCTGTCTGAACACACATACAACAGTTAAATAAACAAGACGTTCATATTAAGTGATTTACATGGTCTGTAACTCTATTGCTTGATTTTGCTCTATTTCGTCGTCAAAAATAGTTTGAAACAAGTCACAACACAGCGGTGTTTTGTGTATGAATGAATGTGCATTTTTAAACAAATCTAGTGAATCAATCATTCAATTTCCCATTATTGCTGAATGAATCAGCCGTTCAAACGAATCGAATAAATGAATGATTCAGTAATTAAATCAGTGACTTGCCGCCACCTACTGGCAGTTTAGTTTCATTTTTAAAGTATCTTTTCAGTTAATTATTATTAATAATGCATCTAATATATCTTTATTCAAAATGTTATATTTAAAACATTAATCTTAACATGAATTTATGATTTTGATTGCACTCGTGCCACCTCTGAGCCTCATTAAACACGAAAATACACCTACAAGACACTTTTGTGTTCTTCTGTGCACCTCTGTAGTAATTAATATTGTTGATTTCCTTTGATTGGTTACATGTTCTTATTCTGTTGTTTTAATTAGACATTTTAAAAACAATTTGATATAAAAGATGACATAGTTTTAATAAAGTTAGAAAAGTGCCATTACAAAGGTAAAAACAAAATTCTCCTGTAAATCACTTTAAGGAGTCAGATATCACCTCGTAATGAGAAGGCTAATTTTTGATCAGATATTTTGATTATTGATTAGAAGGTGCTTCTGAAATTTTGACTGTGCACCTAAATTTTTTAAGTTAGGAGAAAAGTAATCATGAAGCCCTGTAAAGGGTAAGTTTAGGGTGAGGGTTTGTGTGAGGCACTTAGTTCTGATAGGAAGGGTTAGGGTAAGGAGCTAGAGATTGGATAATTTGGTCAATAAATGAAGAGTCTAGATGCAAAAAACCTCTAAAAGCCACCTCGGTCAAAAATGAGATAATAGTACTAAGTAAATGCTCTCGACACATAGAATACATTCATCAAATACTTTTACTTCAAACTCGCTAAATCCCACCCTCAGAAGTACCGGTACGTAGAGCCCTATATATATAGGAACCTGATAAAAATGCTTATTTTAAAGAAAAACATTTAGAGGCTTTTGCATCTGAACTCTTCAAATGTCCGCACGAAGATAGATGTTCAGGGTTGTGTGTGTGTGAGTAATGAGATCTGTTGGTCTTGGCTCCTCAGACTGTTCGATTGGGGTCTCAGGATTTCCCCAGGGGCTCGTGAGGAGCGTTTAAAATTAGCCTGAGTCTCATCTCTCCTCTCTCTCACACACACACACACACTGTCTCTCCTTCTTAAAGACTTTCTCTTGTACCTGCACTTTCTCCTCTGTCCGGTGTAAATGTGTGTGTTTTACAGTAGTTATGGGTAAAACAGAGTTTTACTCTGTGTTCAAGAGCTTCTTGGACTGCCTCTGCCTGTGTGTGAGTATCCTGCTCGCTCCGTCTGTGTGTTTATGAGCTGTATTGTGGCTCTGAAAGTTCCTCCAGCCGTGAGAAAATCTGATCAAACTGTCTTTAGTGAAGCCCTCAAAGGTGAAAATGTTTTTCTTGTTTTCTTATTGTTTATGTGTTAGTCACTCATCATTTTAATGAACTTTATATGAAACAGCAGAGGCCTGTGAGGTGTGTTTTATTGTGAGTTGTTTAGCTCATTCACACCGTTATACTGACGAACCTGTGGATATTCTGCGTGCGTGTGTTTATATATCTGACCTGGTTCTCAAGTGTCTGCTGGGCTCGTGGTGTTTGTGTGTCCGTCTGGAGTCACCGTGTTCTTGATGAGGACGGACGATGTGTCCAATTAAAGAGAAACACACAGCTTCATTTCTGTGTGCTGCGTTCATTATTACAGCTCATAACGAATGCATGAATATATACTGACTGAGTAATCCACTATTTTGCAGAGACAAGTCAGAAAGACAATTTTCACCTGAGATTTGAAGCCAGAGTTTTAGAGGGAAACAATACATTTCTAGTTATGTTTTCAAAAACATTTTTTTTTCTTCACACATTCCTCTGAAAAGAACAACAGAATCAGCTGTAAGTTTTTGACCACTGAAAATGTGAACAATTTAACAGTTTACTCCTAAAGCCACGTTGAAATTCCTACATCTGCTCTACTTTTTGAGTTACAGGTTTGTTAACTTTCGTAAAAAAAAATCACAAGAAGTGTCCATTTTTGAACTGTCACTATTGGCATATAATGCAATTGCTAAAGTCAACAGATTGTACTAATAGAGCTACCAATCTCTGTGTAAAAATGATATAATGATGCTGCCAGCTTTCTGAAGTCATTTTTACCCTCCTGTAATTTATCTCTGAATCTCAGCTGAAAATTGTCGTTTTGATCCTCCTCTACAAAATAGAGCATTACTCAGAAAATATCACAATACCTAATCAGATGTCGGCTCAATCAGACTCCACTAATCAGAATGATGTGATTATTTTCTTCTGATATCTGATTGTGTATAACTGCATTAAACTGTGAACATCTGATCTGTTTACAACTCGTGTATGTGATCGTAGCAGTTCACATTTGTACCAAAGCCGCTTTCAGGAAAGCCTGATGTTTATGTTCTGTGGAAACACTCACACCTGAGAGACTGACAGATCATCTGAGTGAATGTGTTGGTCTGGTAAAGGTGCTTGTGGTTTCTGAGGGTTTCTTACTCTAGACTAAAGCATCCGCTTTCCTCAGAACACACTGTGTGTTTTCTCCAGTACGTGTGTGTGTGTGTGTGTGTGTGTGTGTGTGCAGGTGTCACTTCAACTTACAGTGTCAGTGTGATTTCGCTGTGATGACAGTTGCTTCATGTTCAGAAGTGCCAGGCCTTTTTCGGAATTAAATGACAGGGGAATTCATAGAGAAATCTTCTTCTAACAGTAGATCTATTCTTAAATCATGGTGGAATTTAAATAGCATAGGAACTAAACAAGTGTGAAATCACACAAGCAAACACACTGTCATTTGCACAGAAGACACACACGTTTTACATGGGCAGAATCATTCCAGGTGCAGTGGATCTGCGTTAGGTGATGTTTCTCCGTCTCTCGTCAGCAGAGTAACGGGCGCGTGCGAGCGTGGGCCGTTAAGGATGACGAGGAGGGTCATCTGATCTATCGGGCAGGAGACGTGCTGCAGGACAGATGTGCGTCTCCCTTCACTGCATACTAGACTCTGCATTCACTCTCATAGTGTGTACTGTGTGTTTTTGTGACACTTGTGCTTTTTGTGCAGATGAGATCGTGGGGACGCTCGGGGAGGGAACCTTTGGGAAAGTGGTGGAGTGTATCGACCATCACAGGTGAATCTCACACACACACACACACCTGGCTGTTCTCAGCCGATTTTTGCAGGGTTTTCAGAGCGTGTGTGTGCGTGTGTGTGTGTGTGTGTGTGTGTGTGTGTGTGTGTGTGTGTGTGTGTGTACAGGGGAGGCTTTCACATCGCTCTGAAGATCATTAAGAATGTGGAGAAATACAAAGAAGCAGCTCGTCTGGAGATCAACGTCCTGGAGAAAATCAACCAGAAAGATCCAGAAAACAAGAAGTGAGTGTCATTATTACTGGAGTTTGGGATGTGATCGAACCTCATGTGCTACAGACAGAACGTCTCAGATCTAGACTTCTGCACAGACTGACACAATATTTAGTAATCATGCCTGTTTGGGTATTGTCAAGTATTATGTTGTAATGATGGCGTTTTTTCTGAAAGCAGGGTTTGTACAAGGTGCTTGAAGTGCTTGAATTTGATGTTTGGAAATTTAAGGACTGGAAAACCCTTGATAATGGCAACATTCCTGAAGCAGTGCTTGAAAATTGTTTGCATTAATGAAAGACCGTGTATCTATGAAATAACTTAAAACATTTTTCAATAAGCACATCTTTTAAAGCTCTCCAATCGAATTGCATCGCAAATCATTTGATTCAGTTCTGGATTCGGAACGCGTATTGCAAATCATTTGATTCAGATGGTGACTTTGGTGGGGGTTAGCGAATCGTTTGATTCAGTTCGGGATTCGGAACGCGGATCGTGAATCATTTGATTCGGACCGGGACTTTGGTTCAGGTTAGCGAATCATTTTATTCAGTTTGGGATTAATGCGGGGATCGTGAATCATTTGGTTCAGCTCGGGATTCGGAACGCGGATCGCGAATCATTTAATTCAGTTTGGGATTCGGATCGCGAGTCATTTGATTCGGAGCGGAACTTTGGTTTGGGTTTGCAAATCATATGATTCAGTTCGGGATTCGAAACGCGGATCGCGAATCATTTGATTCAGTTCAGGACTTCGGAGGGCGGATCGCGAAGTATTTGATTCGGATCGGGACTTTGGTTCAGGTTAGCGAATCATTTTATTCAGTTCGGGATTCGGAACGCGGATCGCGAATCATTTAATTCAGTTCGGGATTCGGAACGCGGATCGCGGATCATTTGATTCGGAGCGGGACTTTGGTTCGGGTTTGCAAATCATATGATTCAGTTCGGGATTCGAAACGCGGGTCGCGAATCATTTGATTCAGTTCAGGACTTCGGAGGGCGGATCGCGAATCATTTTATTCAGTTCGGGGTTCGGAACGAGGATCGCGAATCATTTTATTCGGATCGGGACTTTGGTTCGGGTTCGCGAATTATTTGATTCAGTTCGGGATTCGGAACGCAGATCGCGAATCATTTGATTCAGATGGTGACTTTGGTGGGGGTTAGCGAATCATTTGATTCAGTTCGGGATTCGGAACGCAGATCGCGAATCGTTTGATTCAGTTCAGGACTTCGGAGGGCGGATCGCGAATCATTTTATTCGGATCGGGACTTTGGTTCGGGTTCGCGAATCATTTTATTCAGTTCGGGATTCGGAACGCGGATCGCGAATCATTTGATTCAGTTCGGGGTTTAAAGTGCTTGAAAATCATAAAAGTAATGCTTGAAAGTCCTGGAATTCCATTTTACAGTATTTGCACGACTCTTGTGAATATGACATTGGCCTCCTTAATAGATTAAAATAGAGACCAGGTGAACAGCACACAGAAAACAAGATAAAAAAAAAAAAATAAAAGTCAGCATCATTTTTTTTTACTGTTTTTACAGGTCAGTCTGTATGATTGCGAGTGATTTACATTTAATTTCTTTACTGCTGTGTTGACCTCTTCCATGTAAATGCATGAGAACAACACAATATACTGAGGCTTTTTCCCAGAACATAACAGTGAACTGCTTCTTTTGTTGTTTTTACATCTACAGTCTGAATATGCACACACTGTTAATGTCTGATGATAATGTTTTACATTTATATCATCTGGATGAACAGCAGTAATAACAGTCTCCTGTGTGTCTCAGTCTGTGTGTGCAGATGCTGGACTGGTTCGACTATCACGGCCACATGTGCATCAGCTTTGAGCTGTTAGCTCTCAGTACCTTTGACTTCATGAAGGAGAATCATTATCTGCCCTACTCCATCAGTCAGGTCCGACACATGGCCTACCAGATCTGCCTCGCCGTCAAGTGTAAGTTCACACACACACACACACACACTCGTCGTTCCATATGTGAATCAGAGCCTCATGCTGTGTGTGACTGTGAGCAGACGGGGGCGCTGCATGCACTGATGAATGTTGTCTTCCTGTCCTGCTCGCTGGGTCATTAGTGATCATGGTCTGTTTCTCTGACAGTTCTCCATGACAACAATCTGACACACACAGACCTCAAGCCTGAGAACATCCTGTTTGTGAACTCTGATTACACTGTCACGTATAACCCAGAGAAGGTGAGACTGATTCAGCACCGGATACGTGCACAAGCACTGATTTCCATCACACCAAATGAATCCAGTCAGATTTGTTTAAGATTCTAAAAGTTTGAAGGGTGTTCACATCAAGGACAATGACTGTAAATGTTAAGTGTTAATGATTGTTCTCATTCTTTAGAAATACCATCCACATTAGAGCTGTAATGATTATGACACAGAGGGACAATGTCTTTAGAATCACCTTCAGAGTTTTTTTTTTCTAGCTGATGTTATTGTGTGTTGGTGTGGATGTTAATTCTTATACTTTATAGCCGTTAACATGCATTATGCATTGGACGTGTTGTTGCTGTTAAGCATGAGCATTGTGGTCAGTTAGATAAGTGTATACTGTGTGTGTGTGTGTCAGAAGCGGGACGAGCGCGGTGTGCTGAACACTGCTGTAAGGGTTGTGGATTTCGGCAGCGCCACGTTTGACCACGAGCATCACAGCACCATCGTTTCCACTCGACACTACAGAGCGCCGGAGGTGATTCTGGGTAAGAGAGCGTGTCAGTGTGACCTTCTAACAGCTTTCAGTGTGTGTGTGATTTTCTAACTGTGTTTCTGTAGAGCTGGGCTGGAGTCAGCCGTGTGACGTCTGGAGCATCGGCTGTATTCTGTTTGAGTACTACCGCGGATACACGCTCTTCCAGGTGTGTGTTTGACTTTGACGGAGAGCGTGTGTGAATTTGTTGTGTTTCAGTCACATGATTTCACTGCTCGTCTGCCATATTTATGAGCGTCAGTGGGATTTTCACTCTCCTGTGATGCGCAGCTGAATTTTCAGCATCATTACTCCAGTCTTCAGTGTCACATGATCCTTCAGAAATCTTTCTAATATGCTGATTTGCTGCTCAACAAACATTTCTGATTAATAGCAATGTTGAAAACAGTATTTTTGTGGAAACATCATAGATTTTATTTTTCAGGATTCACAGATGAATAGAAAGCTCTAATAAACAGCATTTATTTGAAATAGAAATCTTTTGTCAGATTTTGTTACATTTATAAATGTAACAAGTCAAATGTAAATAGTATATTATGGTTTCCACAAAAATATTGGGCGATATTATTTTTGGTTAAATAAATGCAGCCTTGGTGAGCAGAAAAGACTTCTTTCCGAAACATCTTAAAGGAGAAGTTCACTTCCAGAACAACTCGAAAAACTCCCGTCTCGTTTTCTTCCCCAACTTCAAAATCATCCTACATCGCTGCAGATGTACTGACCCAGTGTTTACACAGTGAACCTGCAAACAAGATCAAACACCCATTACGAAAAAGGTAAAACAGTGATATAGGACGATTTTGAAGTTGGAGAAGAAAATGAGACGGGAGTTTTTCGACATACACTAACTGTATTGACCCGGATTACGCATCGCAGAGACGAGACAAGACGAGCATTTGAAGTGAAAAACTAGACAAGACCTTTATTTCATGAACATCTTGGATAATAAATTATCTGTAAATTTTAGTTCTTTAACTATCTCAAACATTTGACTGGAAGTATATAAAACCATAATCCATGTGCTGATTCACATAAATGTAAACATAACTGTTCCTGAATCAGATCCGTATGTGTTCTTTCTCACATGTCCGTGTGTGTTTTAGACTCATGATAACAGGGAGCATCTGGCCATGATGGAGCGAGTACACGGACCTGTTCCTTCCAGAATGATTCGTAAAACGAGGTCAGGAAACACTCTGAGCGTTTATTGATCGATTGATGTTGTCAGTGTAAATAGTGTTTGGTCTGAGAATGACTTGACCTCTGCACTCAGGAAGCAGAAGTACTTTTACAGAGGCCGTCTGGACTGGGACGAGAGCACGTCAGCGGGACGATACGTCAGAGAGAACTGCAGACCTCTGAGAGTGAGTAAAACACTCGATCTCGAGTATGACAGCTGTACACGTACACACCAAAACAGACATTCATCTGATGTAAACCCCAGATCAAACAGCCCGTCTCGTTCTCTCTCTCTGTCTGTCAGAGGTACGTGTTGTGCGAGACAGAGGAGCATCATCTCTTCTTCGATTTGTTGGAGGGCTTGTTGGAATATGAACCGGATCGGCGCCTGTCTCTCTCCGCTGCGCTGCGTCATCCCTTTTTCGGTTCCGTCCGAGATGCTGAACACTTCAGTGGCTCTCGTGACATAAGCCGGTGACCTCTGACCTCTCCTTTAACCCGTGCTTCCACTCCGCCGGCGCCTCAGAGCGGGACGTCCTGTTTCTGAGCCGGTGGTTCTGATCCACACGAGCAGGTTGGTCATCCAGTCTTACGATTATGTCATGATGACGAGACTGCTGACGATCGGCTGAGGTCTCTGCTCACTGCTGATCGGTGGAGCCGAGCACAGAGAGATGTGACAGCCAATAGAATTAGACTGACACCTGACACAAGCTCCCCGATTGGTCAGGATTTGTTTGGCGGACAGCTTTGGGGGGCGGGACGTCTTAAGGTTGTTTCGGGATCATCGCAGATGACTAGGATTTCATATATTGCACATGTGGTGGTTCTCAGCAAATGAACAGTTTCTCAGTATTTATTTTATTGTTTTGTATGAGATGAATATCCTTATTTCTACAGTACATGTTCTCTGTAATAAAACGTGCTTTGTATCATTTGAGTGAGTGAATGTGTGTTTACTAGGAAGCTTTTGTAAGGTTTCTGTCCATACAGCAAATAAAGTGAGCAGAGCTGCTGAAATCACGGCGTCCATGCAGGATCAGTGTTTATCCACACAGAAATGAAGTCATGTTTGCATGGGCGCTTCTGAGGAACAACTAGTCAGCACGTTTGACAAAGGTTAGCAGGTTAGTGGCACCAAATCTTTCAAATATATTCAGATATTTGGCCGAGGCGTTTATAGCAGCAAAACTAGATTCCTCATCACAACTGTGTTCTGATTTGTTGTGTGAAATAACTGCAACTTACTGCTTCTGGACAGATATTGTGTAATTGTAAATACACATGTATTGCAATGTGATTTATTCAAGATAAAACCGGCCTCAGTGGCGCCTGCAGTCAATATAAACAATCTAATGTTGGTCAGACAGCCTGTTCTGGTCTTCTGTGTGTCTTAAGTTGTAATGTGTACTATTTATGCTTATAGTCAAATCGAATTATGTGACTCAAGAAATTCAAACTCAGCTGAAACTCTTTGAGCTCAAATACTTTCCTGAAGTCCTCCTGAGAACTGAAGTTAGTTTTTTTTAATAATTTACTGATGCGTTAATGTTTACGGATCTCTGATTTCGGTTTACGGTCACATGACAAAAAGGCAAAAATATTTCGTCTTTTAGTAAGGATTTCCTTTTATGCCAACACTTTTCAATAAGGTTCCGTTTAGTTAACTACATTGCTTAACCAGAACTAACAATAAAAGAACTTATTCGTTTTAGTTCATAATTCTGACACTTACTAATATATTAAAATCTAAAAACGAATCTGTTAATGTTGTTTAATGGGCCTGAGCTGACATGAAATAACATTCATCAGTTGCAGTTGTATTAACTAGTGTTAACAAAGATGAATAAATACTGTAACAATATTATATGTTAATGCATGAACTAATGTGACCTCACTGTAAAGTATCACCATTTAGATTTTAAAATGAGTTATTTTTATGGTTTTATTATTAGTTTTTCATCAACTCGTGATCTGTCCCTCACAAACCATCCCTGTGAAATAATTACACTGATGTACGTTTGGTAACACAGATATAAAACTGTATGTTTCTAATCTTTCTAGGAGTCTTTGAAGGAGTTTATGTGTGTCTGTGAGCTGTGTGTGAATCTGAGATGTCTTTGTGTTGTGAGTGAGAAATTCAAGGTGTGTGTGTGTGTGTGTGTGTGTGTGTGTTGTGTTTAGTGTTGGGGAAAGTTACTTTTGAAAGTAGTGCAATTCAATATTGCATCACTCCCTAAAAAACGAACTAATTACGTGAGTTCTCTGGGAAGAGCTTGCTTTCATTTTTTGTTTGTTTTTAATATAAAAGTTCTATTTTTAGCAAATGTAAAAGCCTTTTCACAACAAAAAAGAAATGAATACATATCAGGCTGAAGGAAAAGTAAATGTATGTCTGTGCAACAGAACACAGGAGAAGAAAGTTCAACGCTCTTCAGCAATAAAACAAAAAAAACACAAATGTTAATTTGCCTGAAGTAATGTTCGCTTATTAGTATTAGCAGCAATAACATTAGTTACTAAAATGGGATTAAATACATAAAGGATATTTGTGTTACTTTCTTGAGATGAGTAAATGCATGTTTACATTTAGTGTAGAACTACAGTAACATCATGTCTACAGAGTGTCTCTGCTCTTACTCCTGATGTCTCTCAACATGGGGACAGAAGACCTGTCAGTCAATAAATGGGAAAACAAACTAACTGGCATTAATTATTTGGAAAAGTAACTTTCTTGTAAATGAAAAATGCTGTGTTACTTTACTAGTTACTTGAAAAAAGTCATCTGATTATGTAATTTGCGTTACTTGTGATGCATTCTGGTTGTGTTAAGAGTTTGTGATGAGGAATGACCTCAACCCCAACTATTCTCTAACACCTCTGTCTGTCTATATATTTGTCTGTCTGTCTGTATGTTCGTCTGTCTGTCTGCTTCACGTGTGGTCACTGATCCTCTGTCAATCTTTTAAGCTGCTCAGATGCTTAGACACACACACTCTCTTACACACCCTCTCTGTATTTTCTCCTCTCTATGTTCACACACTCTCCCTGTTGTCTTTAAAGGGGTCATCGGATGCAAACTTCACTTTTTCATGTTGTTTGAACATTAATGTGTGTTGTCAGTGTATGTACAAATCTACACTATAATGATAAACATCCATGCAGTGGTTTTTAATTAATCTGTAAAAATAATATTCTCTTTTTCAAATCGAGCCGTTCTCAGATGCCTGTCGTTGTGGCGTCACATGACAGAGGATCCGCTCCCACCATAGTTGATTGACATGAGCGTCTTACTAATAATGAACATAGTGGTCGTCATTTACTCCCGACATCTGAGCCGCTGAAGATGCAGTGGATTACGTTTGTTTGTGAAGGGAATGCACCTCCCGATCTACATATATCCGTCTATGTTCACGCGAATCATTCGTGATTCAGCTTCACTTACAGCAGAAGTGAGTATAAGCGCTTTTTTATGAATCTTTGCGATCGCCTTTCCTTATAACGTGGTAGTTAGGAAGTTTAGCGACTAAACGCGGCTAAAGTAAACAGACTCGTCATTCCACAGAGAGAAGAGAGGGGCGGGGCGAGCAGAGCTCATTTGCATTTAAAGGAACAACCCCTTAGAATGAGATGATTTTTGCAGAGCTG
>JAHKKF010538320.1:0-11481 GCA_019740295.1 Labeo calbasu
AATAGATTTTCTTTATCAATGAACTTCTATTAACTAAAATAAATAAGCATTTGATGTGACCATCCTTTGCGTTTAAAGCAGCTTTTGCCCTATGTGCATTTGTGCATAGTTTTTCAGGTAGCTTTGCAAGTAGGTTATTTGAAACATCTTGGAGATGTTGCCACAGTTCTTCTGGATTTAGTCTGTCTCAGTTTTTCTGTTTCTTCATGTCATTCCAGAGACAGCACTGGCTGTTGTCAGACTCCTTGTGTAAACAAAAATCTCACTAGATTATTACAATTAATGGCAAACAGAGTGTTTGGAAATGTTAACCGATATTTTTTACTGACACACTACAGCAAAAGTTAGAAATAACTTACTTTAAACCATTTTTTAGCTGGTGAAAATACTAGTGGCCTGAGACTTTTGCACAGTACTGTATAAAATATATTTTACCAAAATAAGAGGCATCATTTAAAATGCATACTATTGTTAATTTAGTACTGACCTGAATAAGATATTCCTGAATAATAATATTTACATATAGTCCACAAGAGAAAATAACAGTTGAATTTATAAAAATTACCCGTTCAAAAGTTTACACCCCCTTGACTCTTAATGGAGTCTTTTCACAAGTCATCATCATAAATCCTTTAAACTTTTTCATATTTTGATTTTTAAAAATATGTATGTGCATTTATAACACTATATTTTGTATTATACCACCTTTTCATCAAGATACCAAAAAACTAGTTAACGCTATGCGAGGGTGTTTCTAATGCCACGTCTATGGGAGCGCGGGTAAATTTGACATTGTTCTCTCTTCTGACTACCAATATCAGTCTCTCTCCATTTTTTTCCTCTGAATGAAAGTCGTGAAAACACTATCGTGTAGTTTTTCTTTTGTCATTTAAGCAAATGGGAATGCAAAAAATATATTTGTGGTATTCTCCCATTCACCGCTATCGGATTTTACCCAACTATGATGACTTCCGCTATGAGAAACATATAACAAATGTGAGAAAGGTCCATACTTTGTTGTTACCCGAATAATCCACAGCTGTGTTTTTTTTTGTTCAGTGATAGTTGTTCATGAGTCCCTTGTTTGTCCTGAACAGTTAAACTGCCTGCTGTTCTTCAGAAAAATCCTTCAGGTCCCACAAATTTTTTGGTTTTCCAGCATTTTTGTGTATTTAAACCCCTTCCAAAAATGACTGTATGATTTTGAGAACCATCCTTTCACACTGAAAACAACTGAGGGACTCATATGCAACTATTACAGAAGGTTCAAATGCTCACTGATACTCCAGAAGGAAAAACTATGCATTAAGAAACAGGGAGTGAAAACTTTTGAACAATATGGAGATGTGTACATATTTCTTATTTTGCCTAAATATCATATTTTTTCATGTAGTACCGCCCTTCAGAGGCTCCAAAAGATAGACACATATTTCCCAGAAGATAAAATAAGTTCAATTTACCCTGATCTTCAAATTCAAAAAGTTTTCACCCCCGACTCCCTCAGTCCCTCAGTTGTCTTCTGTGTGAAAAGATGGACCTTAAAATCATACAGTCATTGTTGGAAAGGGTTCAAATACACAAACTATATGAATACTGATTACAAATATATTTTTTTCTGTTCTTAGACCCCACACACAGTCCTCAGGGTCACAATCACAGACAACAATTATAACAATAAGCCGTCATTTCATGTGTGACTGACGTGTTAACAGCAACAGCAGGTGCTGCGGATGTGAGGCTGGAAATAAAGGGCAATAGTGCTACAAGTACACTTATAATAAAGCTTGTTATGTCACACGCATACACAGAGAGCTATAGAAATGATCTGTGCTCACAGACAGTTTCAGTCTCTAAAATGTCATCTGAAACATTTACAGTGTCACACACTCCATCAAACAGCCACTGCAAATGTCTACAAAGCTTTATGCTGCCATGCTAGTTTTAAGAGTTTATCTCAGCGTGGGTTGCCACATTACACAGACAGACAACCCAAACTGAGCAGACGTCTCATTTTAAAACAGCATAAGATATGTATTCACATTAGGATGGAAGTTATAAATGACACAAGATCTGTGACAAATGCCTGCATTATAATGGCTGTATCTTTACAGGACTCAGCAGGGAAGGATCTAACGACTTATTTTTTTCATAAAAAAATCAGTATTTTCATCTCGATATCCAGTAAAAATATTCCCACATCCTTAAATTTATTTGAGAAGCAAAACTGCATGAGATAATGATTAAGAAAAGGAGTTTTTTTGCATTGTAAAGCTTATGAGCTGCTGAAATAATGAATCCATGCTTCACATCAGGTTATTAATCATCTCTACGAATTCGTCACTACTCAGCACTGCTGTGGGGTCTCTGTTCAGAGACTGCAAGTTCCCTGTAGCTCAGCACTTTATAAGCTTCGCAGTGATTAAGTACAACAATTAACTCAAGCTAGGGAAATACAGTTACCGGTCTAATTAAATCGAGATCTGCCCCAAGGAGCAAGACTTGGCAACAACATATCAGATTGATAATATGTTTATCACGACATCCAGTGAAAAATAAGACCTTGTATAATAGGCTAAAATCAATCCAACAACTGTGACATCAGGGAAAATAAGAAATGCTTACGTATGGAACCAAAGAAGCGCATTTTGAGCCTTACGCCAAGTACACTTATCTGTCAAAAACAAAAAATCAGATGCAGAGCGATCGGAGTAAATAAAACATTTCGGCAGATCTTCAAATAATAGGAGAGAGCGGGCGACCGCTCCAAACACCAGCAAGCGGTGCAGCACTTCAGAGCTGTTCAGAAAACCACGGCCGAGCTGAACAAGTGCGGCTGCTTTCCATAGGGCTGGTCACAGGTTACCGAATCCATCCCACACAGAACACATGATCTGTGCATTAAAGTGGGTATTTTTACCTCTGAAATATATTTGCTATAAAATATGCACAGCTAAACATCCCAGCGTCCTAATAATCATCAGCGGCACATGATTTTGCGCTACGACATTTTGCTATTAACATTATTTCATACCACTCAATAAAGAGAACACTAAATGGGACACACATATTTTTCCACTCTCTGCTGACAATCAGTAGATTAGCCACACATAACAGATCAGCATATTTCCACAGAGAAATCATTGTAGAGAGAAAGAGTTTTCATTTCTAATTGCTTTATTGACTTTCCTTTCAAGCTTTGTTGGAGTGCCAACGTATACAACACAAATAAAATTAAACGTGGCGAACTAGAGCCAGTGCTGAAAAGAAAATAATTTGCTCTTGTTGATTTAGTAATTGTTTTAAATAGAATAATGTCCTCATATTTTATGTGAAAGTTAATCTCTTAAGAGCAACTAAGAGCTGTGACGTAGATGTTATGAAGGCTAAGAATACCTGTGAGACATATTGGAAAGCAGCTGAGAGGCCAGGAATCTGATGGATATTTCACCCTATTGTACTGCAGAACATTTGTTTGGTGTGAATTATACAAAAACAACGGACAAGTGACTATGATGTAGAGGGAGAGTGGGGTAAGACGTGCCACCTAAGATGTTCTCTTAGACATGGATAAATGAGATACACACTGTAAGTGACCTTAGGGGTAAACTGTGTCATGGCAACAGGGTCTAATTATTCAAACACAATTGTGACCCTGGACCACAAACACCAGTCATAAGGTTGAGAATTGAGAATTACATATCAAAAAAGCTGATAATATTTGGCTGGGATACAACTATTTGAAAATCTGGAAACAGGGTGCAAAAAGAAAAGAAAAATCAAAATATTGACAACATCGCCTTTAAAGTTGTACAAATGAAGTTTTTAGCAATGCTAAAATTACATTTTATATATTTACAAAAGGAAATTTATAAAATATCTTTATGGAACATGATCTTTACTTAATATTGTAATGATTTTTGGCATAAAAGAAAAATCGATCATTTTGAATGTATTTTTGGCTACTGCTACAAATATACTTGTGCTACTTATGACTGGTTTTGTGGTCCAGGGTCACAATTATGAACATAAATGGGGGGGCAAAAAAAAAAAATAATAATAATAATTTTTTAACATTTTGTCATCATATCAGTAATAGTGATAGTACCCGTACTGGTATTTTCTGCATTTGAAAATAAATGCAATTAATAAAGCGCACTATAACCAGTTGATCCACTTGTACAAATTAGTTTAAAAGTAAAACTTGTTTTTCTTTTTGTTTTGTTTGCTATGATGTACTATGTGATACGATTTTGGGGAGAAATGTTTTAATTAATAAATCTTGTCTAATAAATTTGCTTTTACATAAAAAAAGAAAAAAGTAAAAACAAAAACATCACATTACTTGCACATTACTTGAAGCAATTAATTAATTAATTATTCAGATTTGGAGCCACATGAAATCCATTTTAGTTTTACCCAAATTCCATTTTTTTCCATTAAATTTTTTTCTGTATTCAGCTTTTTTTCAATTTTAAAATTTCTAGACTCCATTTTAATGGTTAAATTAAAAAAAATTCTAATTAATTGAAATCATGAAATTTACATAATTTAACAGAAATTTTCTCAAATTCAGTTTTATCTTCACCAAATTCTGTTTTCTATTAATTTTCTGGATTTAATTTTAATGGTTTCATTGCATTTTAAATTTGTTTGATATTTTTTAATTCTCTAATTGATTGATTTTATAAACAAACAAAAAAAACAGATTATTATTTTATTTATAATTGTTTTTGTTTTGTTTTGTTTTGTTTTGTTTTGTTTTGTTTTGTTTTAGAAAAATTGTGTATTTACATTTTCTCAGGTGAATAATTCTAAGATATATTTTTTTCTGGTAATTATACTGTTTTTATTTTTTTATTTTCTTGTTTAAATAATAATTTAATTAGTAGTAGTACTACTACTACTATCATTACATTAAGTAAAATATTTCTGTCACAGTTTCTTCAAGTTAAACCAAACTTTTATTTTGATGTGTTGCTCTGAAGAAGTTTCTGTTTGTATATATAATGATAGTTTTTCTCAAAAGAAACAGTGAAATGCTCATGAAGTGACTCTCAGAGTAGTTCGAGATTATATTCATGTGTTCATGTATTCATATATTGAGGTGGCAGAAGCTGAAAACACCACGAGCGTCACACGCACTGAGTAGTAAATGAAACCGTACATCTGCGCCATTCATTCACACAGACACACGCAAAGTGTGTCAGTGTATATGATGGGCCCTTTATAAATGTATGATCATATGACAAATTTTGCATAGCTACATTTGGAGGCCAACACAGTTTACCCACTGACATGCTGCCACACTCAACTCCAAGTTATGCAAGATATGAGAGGGTGGGAGATACAAACCACAGAAATTGTTGGCGAAGACCTTGCTGCCACATGGAGATTACGGGCGCAAGAGCAATGAGAGACAAACCCAAGAGCGTGTCAGTTATTGATCCAGAAGCACAGATGTGACATGCATGAATGGCAGCACTACACTAGAAGCCAGAACAATCATGTGACCAACAAATGAGACACCCTGGGGACCGAACGCTTTTTAATACGAACATTATGTTCTAGGCAAGAGTGCATAAATATTAAAACTGATTAAACATTCAAACTGAGAAAAGCATTAAGATTATGAAAACCCGTGATGAAGAGACAAATGTTTGGCACTGGATAGAGTGTTTACAATGTTAAATAACTCAACAAATAGTGAGACTGTATCATCAGACTGACAGATTTTTCATCACACAAGGATCGAAAATATTAAGATGCTATAAATACCAGTTTATTTAGTTATTTTTGTTATTTTGTGCTTTGCTTTCTACAATGAAGTTATGTGAAAAGCCAACAAGATTCTCTTGGAAAGAAGCCTTAAGATGAACATTACATTCTAGGTGAAAACACACAGAATCAGAGAGATTTGGCAGACACCTCTGCGCCCGTGGCCACACTCTGGATAGACATGAAGGGATCAGTTTCCATGGACACACCCAGTGATGTGTGCTCTAGCCAGCAGGTGTGATATGAGCCTATGTGCGGCATATCAGATACAACTACCGTATTACAGGGCTTAAAGCATGTCTGATTATGTTATCAGAAGGTATGATGAAGGATCCAGGTTGTCGAATGATGCATGTTGTTTTCTTTGCACAGAACGGGGGGGAGGGGGCAAAGCAAGAATTGAGTGTGATACAAACAGAAAAATGTGTTTTTAGTCAAAGTCATTTCATTACATCAAGTAAGCGTGAGGGCGCTGGCATGTATTCACGGTGATGGGGAACTGCTTTATTACTCATCTACAGACTTTAATATCCTGTTTCCAAGACAACCATGACAGTGAAGATGTTCATGGCTTCTTTCAAGGATAAAACCGTAGCATGTATAGGAGAGTGACCATAGGGCACTACGATCCTTATACTTGGAAAATAACAATGCAGTCAACGCTGGCCTCGAATTGAAAGCTTGAATGCAGAGCAATTACAACACAGCAAATCCAATTAGACCTAAAATGAGAGTGTCCTTTAGCAAACCGAAAATGAAACGGATAGCAATTCTGTCATTAATTACTCACACTCGTGTCGTTCCAAACCTGTAAGACTTTCGTTTATCTTCAGAACACAAATTAAGATATTTTTGATGAAATCCAAGAGTTTTCTGACCCTGCATAGACAGCAATGCAACTGGCACAATCAAGGCCCAGAATGGTAGTAAGGACATCGTGACGTCAGTGGTTCAACCGTAATTTTATGAATCTACGAGAATAGTTTTTGTACGCAAAGACGACAAACGTTCTGACATAGAACCCGGATACCCTGTGCCTTGTTTACAAGCGCAAGAAGCAGACGCTGTACATAAGTCTTTGTAAACATGTCTGAAGATTTCGACAGAGAGAATGACTTGCAATTTTTACCCAGCCTTACTTATTTGAATCAGAATATAGAGACAATGAACTAAGAGAGATGGACATTTTACATCAGAACACTGGCTCCTCCCGAACACATGTCAAAGACTGACATAGAAGAGAAGAAATAGTTGAATAAAGTCATTGTTTCTGTTTTCTTAGCGCACAAAAAGTACTCTCAGAGTTTCATAAAATGACAGTTAAACCACTGATGTCACATGGACTATTTTATCGATGGCTTTACTACCTTTCTGGGCCCTGAACATAGTAGTTGCATTGCTGTCTACGCAAAGTCAGAAAGGTTTTGGGTTTCATCAAAAATATCTTAATTTGTGTTCTGAAGATGAACAAAGGTCTTACGGGTTTGTAACGGCATGAGGGTGAGTAATTAATGACACAATTTTCGTTTTTGGGTAAACTATCCCTTTAAGCAATGTGTAAATACCTTCCCGCTTACTCCACATTTTGGCCCTGTCCCAAATCGCACCCTAAACGTAACGTGACGTAATGGCACTCTGTCAGGTAGAAGTCTGCTGCGAAGCTCGTCCCAGTGCGGGCTCAGCAGAAGTGCGGATCGAGGATGCATAACGGCCACAAAGGGGGCCCTCACGAACTCCCTTCTGAATGTTAAAATGGTCTCGTGGACTTTATGGACAAGTGCACGTGGTGGCCATTGCAGGTCCATAAGACCGCAGGTGCACATGAAGTGTTCTATTTGAGACAGAGCCTTCGAAGACTGGTAGATCAACCCAATCTCACAGAAATGTAACTTTTTTGCTAATTTTTTGTGCCAGTTTTGTATGAATTCATACAATATTTTACCAAACCATCAGTTGGTCGTATTTTGTGCAAATTCATATGAAGTAGCCACCATTTTACCAAAAAGCAAAACAGTTGTGTGTGTTGGGCTAACAGGTTTATACTTTAACAATAGCTGGTATAATCTCAACAAACTGTATTACTTAAAGTAACACATACAACTCCACAAAAAGGCTGGTTCTTATGCCTTTCAGATGTGTTGGTCTGAAAACAAGTTTGTTAGCAAATGTCGTTGAGAAGTCTGCTGCGAAGCTCGCCCCGTGTGGGCTCGGCAGATCAGTGCGGATCAAGGGTGCTTAACAGCCGCAAAAGGGCGCTCGCGAACACCCTTCCGAACGTTAAAATGACAAATGGGACACCCTACGGTCTCGTGGACTTAACGGACACATGCACATGGCGACTATTGTAGGTCCGTAAGACCGCAAGTGCACATGAAGTGTTCCATTTGGGACAGGGCCTTTGAAGACTGGTAGATCAACCCAATCTCACAGAAATGTAACTATTATGTATGATGTTTCATATGACTATATTGAGAAAATGTACCCTTAAATGGGTGGTTGATTGTGATTTCACTGTTTTAATTTTAGTTAGTGTGTAATGTTGCTGTTTGAGCATTTAATGCCTACAAAACAGCTTGTAGGGACTACAACGACAACAACATCACAAACCCAGAAATTTATATAAGCCCCGCCCCCGGGAACATGCAACAAAGGGGGCGAGGCGAGATAAAATTAAATAAACAGTAACTTTACAAAAATGTTACAACGCAATCATGTATTCTGCTGTATTACAAGTTTAATCAGGATAAAACCGTATATATATTAAAAGCTAACATTTATAAGTCGCGATGCCTCTTCACTGATATTCGCTGGGTCTCATTCGGGCTCAAATTGATAAGCAATATTGACAACACCACTGTTTACAATACACCCGGAGCACATGCACTGAGGTGAGGGGCGTGACTTTTCTGAATCACAACACACTGAGTCATCAATATGAGCCCATTGCATATTTCTGAGGATGAGGCTTCATAAAACCAGGAAATCATCAGAGCATTCATCGGAGAGGGGACAGAGCGGTGTAGAATAAAGGTAAATTATGTGAAAAAAAGTGTTTTTTTTTTTAAATAGCTTGGATAGCTTAAATACTATAATACTAAAACTAAAATAAAATATTTAAAAATACAAACAGATTTAAAAACAAAAAAAAAAAATACTAACAATCCAGGAGAGAGGAGATACTAATAATTAGGGGTCAATGTCATACTGAAAACAAATGCCGTGGCCTTTCATTGCTATGGGCCATTATGATTTATTAATGAGGGTTTTCCATGCATTGAGCTGTGTATTGAATCACAGCAAGAAAAATGCCCTAATGTGTCTAGACATCGGCTCTCTTTTGTTCATCCAAAACATGACAACATTTTCTGCCCAGGGATGCACATAAAACTGAAGCATATACACCAGACAGCAGTTTTAGCATTTGAGCAGGCCTGTGGCTCTGATTCTATCATGTGACTGTGTGAAATGCAACGTTAATAGTGACAAGACAGAGTGCAGAGGGCTGCTTTCAACGGGAAGGTTTTGATCTCATTCTGTAATTGAATTTCAATTAGAGAGAGGATTAGAAGACAGCTGCGCTAAAGGCAATGTGGCGCTTTCTGTTTACTTTATACTATTAGCTTGTGCCCTTTTCTTAATTATGAAAATAAAAGAAGTGATTTATAATGGAAAGAGAGAATGAGAACATGACATAGTTTTTCTCTGGCTGCCAGAGAGAAGGGGATAAAAGCATTGCAGCTTTATGGCCTGGCCACCACACACAAAATCCAGCAATTACTTCAAGACGGAAAAAGAAAGAAAAAAACCTTCTGACTTCATTTTCTTTAATGCTGTCAAACATACATTTGTCATTGTTTGAGTCCTACAAAACAGAGAATGATAAAACATTTTATGAAGACAAAATCACCACATAAAAGAGGCAACAAATCTGCGGTCTACAATATAATATGGCAACTAGCATGCGGAGAGACTGAAACTATATTAAAATCCTGTAAATATCTGGTTTAAAGGTTTGTATCTTCAACCGACTAATGAAGGAGAAAAGCTTTTTTGCCAATTTTGTATGAATTCATATGATTTGGGCAAATTCAACTATCATTTGGGTGAATTTTGTGCAAATTCATATGAAGTAGCCACCATTTCACCAAAAAACGAAACAGTTGTGTGTGCTGGGCTAACAGGTTTATACTTCAACAATAGCTGGTAAAATCTCACCAAACAGTATCACTTAAAGTAACACATGCAACTCCCCAGAAAGGCCTGTTTTTATGCCTTTCAGATGTGTTGGTCTGAAAACAAGACTGTCAGCAAATGAGTGACAACCTAGAACACTTCAGGAAATGCTTTAATAGGATGAACCGCAAACTGTAAAATATAATACGGTTGTTGCAAAACAAAACAAAACGCTATATCTGGGTTCTCTACAATAAATTATGAGAAAAAGCAGATGAGACAATAAAATTCTTCAAGATGAACATTACACTATTGGTTAGAATACACGCACAAACACAAACACAAACACAAAGACCCATTAAATATTCTAAATATTTCAGCTTTCAAAAGCCATTTTGAAAAGAAGAAGAAAAAAAAACAAGTTCAACAGCTCAGGGTTCACAAGTTCTCTAATGACATGACTAATTGTGAAAGCTTGTTAGCTGATGGAGTCTAAATGAGGGCGTGTTCGTAAGATGGTTTAACAGGCTTGTATCTCCAATCCAGATGGCAGAGTAATATATGCTGGCTAGAAAACACCACATATGGACAGAAACACCCACAAACATGAAAAAGGAAAAAAGATAGCGGGAACATACAGAGGGGGGGGGGGGGACTGTGTGAAAAAAGNGGGGGGGGGGGGGGACTGTGTGAAAAAAGACGAGAGAGAAAAGCCACCGGGTAGCTGTGATCTTTAATCAGACGGTACGCTACTGATCTAAATGCGAGCACTCAATTGGTTTAGGTTTAAACAAGATTAAACATCTGGCCTAACAGCGTGAACCCTGTGTGAGGTGTTTAACTTCTGGATAAATTCATCACAAGGCTACCTTCTTTGACAATCCGCGGTTAGATTCTCAAGGGGCTGATCGTGTATCAAAGTAATCAGAAAGTGTGACATACTGTATTACCAACACCCTAATTGAACCCTGTGGATCATTTACAAGGTCTTAAAACAAGATACAAGACCCTTTGGAGGGTATATTATATTTTCTCTACACTGCGGACTTCTAACATCTTCCCTTGCGGTACATCTCATATTGCATTTCATTAAAAAATGAACAAACACACTTGTTGATGTGCTTGAAGCTTTGAACTTTCCACGATCCTCTAGATGACACATGTGCTCTGGGAAGAGGGCTGTTCTTGCTACATCCTAGCTCTGCTTTAATGGAAACTGCTAAAACACTCATTGAAAAAAAAACTTTATTCGCCAAGAATAGTGTATGATTTAAAACAACTAAATTAAAAAAAGCTAGGCACTTAAATCCAGGTTATTCCCTAGTATGTCTAAACTGTCCGTAAGATTTTAAGATTTTTTTGTAAATTTAATCTACAATTTATACACATTTTTGAACTGAGATGAGTGCTATTATAAAAGGTCAATTTCAAAATATAGAACAGATGCCACAAATATAATGTGGGATTTAAAGGTGTGGTCACACTAAACTCTTTGTTCACTTCCATTCATACATATGCATGTAAATGTGTGAG
>JAHKKF010538322.1:6049-25996 GCA_019740295.1 Labeo calbasu
GCATCATTACTCCAGTCTTCAGTGTCACATGATCCTTCAGAAATCATTCTAATATGCTGATTTGCTGCTCAAGAAATATTTATTATTATTATTATTATTATTATTATTATTATCAATATTTAAAACAGTTGACTAAAAGTTTTTCAGGATTTTTTGATGAATAAAAAGATACAAAGATCAGCATTTATCTGAAATAAAAAGCTCTTGTAACATTATACACTATAACATTAAAAATAAAAATGGGGGGAAATAAATTATAGAAATTAATACTTTAATTTATCAAGGATGCTTTAAATGAACCAAAAGTGATGATAAAGACATTTATAATGTTTCAAAAGATTTCTATTTCAGATAAATGCTGTTCTTCTGGACTTTCTATTCATCAAAGAAACATGAAACAATTCTACTTGGCTGTTTTCAACATAATAAAAATGATAAAGGATCATGTGACACTGAAGACTGGAGTAATGATGCTGAAAATTCAGCTTTGATCACAGAAATAAATTACATTTTAAAATATGCTCAAATAGAAAGCAGTTATTTTAAATAGTACAAATATTTCAGAATTGTACTGTTTTTGCTGTACTTTGGATCAAATAAATGCAGGCTTGCTGAGCAGAAGAGACTTTTTAAAAAACATTAAAAATCTTTTGACTGGTAATGTATATATGTATATGTTTTGCTTGGTTAAAATATAAAATAAAAAAAAATAAAACATTTTTACAAAAAATACATAAATAAGTAAATAAAGGGTAATGTGCATGATAATCAAAATCTAATCAAAAACGAATAATCAAAATAATGAATAATAAATACTATACATAATATAAATAATTTATTATTATTCATTTTGGTAATTGTTTTTTTAATTAAAAAAAAATAATTATCTATCTATCTGTAAATAGATATATATTATTTATTTATTTTAATATCCTTCTGTATTTCATAATCTTTTACTGTACTTACTGTGATCATTTTAACAAAATAATTGTTTCATAATACGAATTTTTGTGTATATTTTATTGCATATTAAATATATTATTATATATTATATGTTTAATTCTATATCTTATTTAATTTCATATTATATTTTGATTATTATTTTTATTTAATATTATAATTTTTATATGACTGTGTGTGTGTGTATGTGTGTATATATATATATATATATATATATATATATATATATATGTATATGTATGTATATATATATGTATATATTATCTCATCTTCATTACTATTATTATTGTCGTAGTATTATTGTCATTTCTGTTTAATACTGATACAATGTTTCATTTTTAGTAATATTTTGTCTATTGTCTATATATTTTATTATCTATGAAATATGTTAGAAATTAATTTTTTTTTATATACATTTTTTAATTAATTAATATAAAAATTAAAAATTATTAAAATATATATATTAAAAGATTTATATATATATTTTAATAATTTTTAATTTTTATATATATACACATATCATCATTACTGTGATTATTTTATTTATAATAAATCAGTTTTATATATACAATTGTCTGTTTTTTAAATGTAATACTTGTAGTTATAAAACAGTATAGCAATAATAGTAATAATTATTACTGTTATTTTTATTAAAAATAATTTAAATTATTTGGGGTTTTAATATTAAAATATATATATATAATAAATCTCGCTTAGTTTATCAGTGAAACATCTTGCATATTTTTAAGTTTCTGTTCATCTATTTCCTCATTCAGGTCCATCAGGAGTTGTGTAGATTCGTCTGGAGAACTTTTATTTGAGAAACACCTTTCCATCCTCCGACCCGGCTTGCTCCAGACATGATAATGGTGTACAGACACTTCGAGATGCGTGTCGTTGTTTCACAGCCTCAGACTGCACACGAAACAGCTCACAATAATATAAGAGCACATTGTTCATGCAGACGAGGCTTTCTGCTCTCCAGCAAATCCAGTTACTCAGCTTAGTAAGTGAATGCAACACTGCAACCGTCCCTATTTCATGTCAAATGAATCTCCACACCGGAACCAAGCTGTTGATGGTGTTTTCTTTCAGACTTTAAATTACAGTCCAGAACTGACTCCACACATACGCTCACACAAGAAACGCTCAGAATCCAGCAACAGCAGCGCTGTTTATTTTTGGACGTCAAGTCCAGAAAAATGTTTGAAAGAAGCATTTCAGCCGTTGCGGAGCATTAACATTCATCACATATAAACCCTGCTGAATTATTAGACACATTCAGTGCATTAAACACTCAAATCTGTCTGCAGGAATAAACACACGTTTATGACAGCGTTTTACAGCCTGACATATATTTTCAATCATTATGTCGTGGATAAAACAGCTTGTGTTGACATTTCACCTCACGTAAGGAGAAATGAATTATTGAATCGCCTCAGAAAAGGCAGTTTTAGAAAACAGTAAGACTAGAAACGTCTATAAAGTGATTTCACGTCGACTTTAAATGAGGAAGAGACAGTGGTAGTCACATGAGGAAGCTCAGCGGCCTGCTGGGATTGTGTGTCGGGTGTCTTTAGGGCAGGAGGAGGACGTGGTTTCGCTCCAGCGCTCTGAATTAATGGCAGAAAAACCAGACGGGTCTGAGAACAACAGCAGAGATGCACAGGAACGTCAAACTAGTGAGAAAATCTGACAAAATACACTCAGATATAAGATACAATCCATCAAGTCTGAATATCTTCTGTTTAAATAGTTCTGCCTGGTTTGGAGTATTTCGAGATGATTTAACTGAAAAGCGAAAGTTTTCTTTTTTTTTTTTTTAAACATTCTTCATGTTTATGGGACGTTCTTATTACTTTATTAATATGTTCTATTCATTCTTGTGAGAAACATTCTCTGATCAACTTTCTTGGAACATCCTTATAAAGTTATTTCTACTTGAACATTCTAAGAAATGTTTTCAAATAATGTTCTAATCATTAGAATGTTATGAAAATGTTTTTGTGATCTTTAAACTGGATGAGTAGTATTTGAGAACAAACTTTGAGTTGGCTTGAGAAAGCACAGCCTAAAAGTTGATGTTGCTGTCATGATTTAGCACATTGCTTACATGATTTAACATGTTTTAGCATGATTAGCTTGTTGCTTGCATTTTTATAGGCTGATTACAATGTTGTTAGCATGATTAGCAAGTTAATAACATATTTATAGCCTGATTAGCATGTTGTTAACATGTTTCTAACATGATTAGCACGTTGCTAACATGTTTCTAACATTATTAGCATGTTACTAGCTTGTTGCTTGCAAGCTGTTAGCGTGACTAGCATGTAGCTAGCATGTTTCTAACGTGTTTTTAGCATGTTTTTAACATTATTAGCATGTTACTAGCTTGTTGCTAGCATGTTCTTAACGTGATTAGCATGTTGCTAGCATGTTGTTGGCATGATTAGGAAGTTATTAGCATGTTGCTAGCATGATTAACATGTTATTAGCATTTTGTTAGCATGATTAACAAATTACTAGAATGTTGTTAGCATGATTAGCAAGTCATTAGCATATTAACATGATTAGCATGTTATTAGCTTGTTGCTATCATGTTTCTAGCATGATTAACATATTACTTGCAAGTTGTTAGCATGTTTCTAGTGTGATTGTTACTAGCATGTTGTTAACATAATTAGCAAGTTACTAGCATGTTGCTACCTAGCGTAATTAACATGTTATTTGCATGTTGGTAGCATGATTAGCATGTTAATAGCATGTTGCTAACATGATTAACAAGTTACTAACATGTTGTTATTATGATTAGCAAGTTACTAGCATATTGTTAGCATGATTAGCAAATTGCTAGAATGTTGCTAGCCACAAACATGTTGTTAGCATGATTAGCATGTTATTAGTTTGTTGCTATCATGTTTCTAGCATGATTAACATATTACTTGCATGTTGTTAGCATGATTAGCAAGTTACTAACATATTGTTAGCATGATTAGCAAATTGCTAGAATGTTGCTAGCCACAAACATGTAGTTAGCATGATTAGCATGTTATTAGCTTGTTGCTATTATGCTTCTAGCATGATTAACATATTACTTGCATGTTGTTAGCATGATTAGCATGTCACTATAATGTTTCTAGCAATTATTTGCAAGTTATTAACATGCTGCTAGCATACAATTTAATATTCTAATCATGACAAGAACACTAGACATTTTAATGTTCTTAGAATATTAATAAAAGTTCAAATAAGGCTACATTTTGGGTAAAAGTAACATTAGTGGAATGTTTAAGAAACATTTTTATAACCTTGAAATAACATTCTAATAGGATATTTTAACATTCTTTGATGTTAAAAAACGTTCAAATGATATATTTAGGGTAAAAATAACTTTAGTATAATGTTTAAGAAACATTTTTGTTACCTTTAAATAACATTATAATCACAACAAGACAACTGGACATTTTAACGTTTTAGAAACATTTCAAAGCAATATTCTCACATCATTTCAATAAACTAAATTTGGGTAGAAACATACTTATTAATAACAGTGTTATTTATGTATTTATTTTGCCTTAATAGCAGTAAACTAAACTGAACTGTGATTTTTGCACTGCAATTTTGTATTTTGCGTCGATTTCCAGTTAAAAATATATAAACATACTCAAAACAAGGCCGAATTATGAAGAAGCAAGACATTCAGACTTGTCATGAACTATGTCTTAAATATAAGTGTATTTTGTCAGATTTTCTCACTTTTTTCAGGGTTTATACAAGATCCATAAAGTATTCAAATTTGACTTTTTAAAATTTAAGGCCTGGAAAGCCCTTGAAAATAGCAATAGTCTTGAAGAGGTACTTGAAAAGTGCTTAAATTATTGAAAGACTTTTTGTCAACAAGCACATATCTTTTCACGCAATTAAAAAAACATAATACTTTTTTCGCGTATTTCAGTTAATGTCAGAAAAATAGTGAGCTAAGTAAGTAGTACTGACAGTGAGGGAACAGATGAACTGAATCAGTTGTGTCATTTACGCTGGAACCGCTCAAGTTAATTCAAACTCGTGACTTCGATCATTCATTTCAAGCGATTCACTAGCAAAAACCAAATCGAATTAAAAAAAAAACATTCATTTTTGAAATTCGACATTGCTCGTACCGATTTTAAAAAGCACGTAGTGATGGGTGAAATGGAACCTTTCGAAATTCAGAATCAGTTAAACCATTGGGTCCCAAAATGATTCGATGTTTCGAATTGCTCCAATCGGATTGCGTATCGCGAATCATTTGTTTCAGATTGGGACTTCAAATCGCATATTGCGAATCATTTGATTTAGATTGGAATGGGTTCATGAATCATTTCGCGAATCATTTGTTTTAGATTGGAATGGGTTCATGAATCATTTCGCGAATCATTTGTTTTAGATTGGAACTTTGGTGCGGGTTCTCGAATCTTTTCCGTTAGATCGGATCTTCGTAGCGCGGATCGCGAATCTTTTGGGGAATCTGAACTGTGAGATTTAAAAGCAGAATTTTGGGAAATAATTCAGAATTATTAGATGCAAATGCAAAATTCTGGGAAAAAAAGTCAGAATTGCGAGGTGTAAAAGCAGAATTCTGGAAAATAATTTAGAATTTTGAGATACAAACTCATAATTCCGGGAAATAATTTAGAATTCCATGATGTAAATGCAGAATTCTCGAAAAAAAGTCAGAATTGCGAGATGTGGAAGCAGAATTCTGGAAAATAATTCAGAATTCCGAGATACAAACTCAGAATTCTGGGAAATAATGCAGAATTCCAAGATGTAAATGCAAAATTCTGGGAAAAAAGTCAGAATTGCGAGATGTAAAAGCAGAATTCTGGAAAATAATTTAGAATTTTGAGATACAAACTCATAATTCCGGGAAATAATTCAGAATTCCATGATGTAAATGCAGAATTCTGGAAAAAAAGTCAGAATTGCGAGATGTGGAAGCAGAATTCTGGAAAATAATTCAGAATTCCGAGATACAAACTCAGAATTCTGGAAAATAGTTCCAAATTCTGAGATGTAAATGCAAAATTCTGGGAAAAAAGTCAGAATTGTGAGATGTAGAAGCAGAATTCTGGAAAATGATCATATCAGGATTTCAGAGGGATTTTGCAAATCTTTTTTACATAATTTTTTTTTGTTAAACAGTAGAAAACATCAAACCATTAAGTCAGTGCAGTTATAAAAACAAAACAAAGAAAAAGTATACACAAACACAAATTAACCGTGGTTTTACTATAGTAAAAGTTTAGTAATACTTTAGTTGTAAGACTTCGCATGTGCTTCACTTTAATTTTGCCATTTTTTTATTAGTAAATGTTTTTTGTTGTTGTTGTTGTTGTTTAAATCTATTTCTCTTCTTTTAAGAATTTGAAATAGCAGACATAAGTGAGATCTTTGATTAAAGTCTTTGAAAATCGAAACAGTAGTGCTTGAAAAGTCCTGGAATTTACTTTTACAGTATCTGTATGAAACCTGTTTTTTGTGCTGCTAGATAAGGAGTGTGAAAATTCAGACCTTTCATGTAAATCTGGCTCGTTTATTACGGTGAAAACAGACCTGTTGTGTTGTGTTGATGGCAGAAAACTAATGTGTGATTGAATTGTGATGTTCTGTGCTGCCAAAAATCATATCCTTAATGAGCATTTGTCAGATTTTCTCAATTTTTGTGCCGCTAGATGAGGAGTGTGAGAATTCAGTCCGTTCATGTGAATCTGATTCAAATTCTCATTAAGAATAGTATTTTTTCAGTGGAGAGCATCACAGTTCAAGTATACTTGAGTTTTCTATAATGCTCTTGTGCTGTTTTGACTGATTCAGGCCGATGGAGTCTGACGTATCGGCACAGGGTGAGTATTGTGTCGTCTGGACCTGAAATTGCATTTCCCTCCCCCTCCGGCTGCGAATCGCTCTCCACACGTCAGGAATCTGAGAGACTTCAGGATCAAAGCAGGGAATGCAGAACTCGCTGCCAGAACAACCAGAATGATTGTGGAAATTTGTCCAGCAGAATTGAGAGACGCTCACCTGGAGCTTCAGGAAATCTTTCAGTACAGCCTCTAAAATCACAGCTGAGAGAAAAACGTTCAGTGTGTTTACATGCTGAACCTGATTATGCCAAACATCTTTTATGCCAAACATTCTTTTACCAGGGAAAGAACTGTTTTATATATATATACATTTTGCAGTGTAGTATCTGAATGATAATTCTTGTGCATTTTAATCATTGACCTTTACATGCACTTGATGTTTCTACATCTCTGTTTGCCATTCTGACAGATTTCTGAAGCTCGAGAGCCTCAAAACAAACTCAGATTGAGGACAAAACGCGGCTGCGGATGATCCTTGATGTTGAGCTTGAATCCAGGAGGAGAAATGATCAAAAACATTTATATAACTGCTGTCAAAAGTTTGCACCCCGTTTCCTTCCTACAAAACTTAAAGGTTTGTTTTAGACTTTTCTTTCTCATTTATTTCTAACTCTCACAGATCACTGTCATTCGTTTTCCAGAGGTGGTTAGCAAACATTTCTGTCTTCATTTATGGCCTAGACAGAAAATGACATGTGACAGTCACAACAGCGCGTTCCTCACGGCCTGATGTCCTTAAATAGATGCTTTAAATGCTGCGGGACACTATTAAGACCCTCCTGTACAAGGATTGCTTGGTTAATCTCAGGAAACCTGTCAAGAGTATGAGGGAAATGTTGTTGCACGTCATGAAAATAATGTCAGAATGCAAAGACAAAAAACTTTATTTTTTGTTTTGAAATGTGACCCAAACATGTTTTCTTAAAACTGACCCAGTTACTAACCACTAACTACTTGAATCTTAATCTTGGAATAAAAAATATAAATGTAATTGCATCTCTGAATTGCATTAGCATTGTGAATGTAAACTCAGAATTCTGGGGGGAAAAATCTGAACTGTGAGATTTAAAAGCAGAATTTTGGGAAATAATTCAGAATTCCGAATTCCGAGATACAAGCTCAGAATTCTGGGAAATAATTCAGAATTCCATGATGTAAATGCAAAATTCTGGGAAAAAAGTCAGAATTGCGAGATGTAAAAGCAGAATTCTGGAAAATGATTCAGAATTCCGAGATACAAACTCAGAATTCTGGGAAATAGTTCAGAATTCCGAGATGTAAATGTAGAATTCTGGGAAAACAAACTCAGAATTGCTAGATGTAGAAGCAGAATTCTGGAAAATGATTCAGAATTCCGAGATACAAACTCAGAATTCTGGGAAATAGTTCAGAATTCCGAGATGTAAATGTAAAATTCTGGGGAAAAAACTCAGAATTGCGAGATGTAGAAGCAGAATTCTGGAAAATGATTCAGAATTCCGAGATACAAACTCAGAATTCTGGGAAATAATGCAGAATTCCGAGATGTAAATGCAAAATTCTGGGAAAAAAGTCAGAATTGCAAGATGTAGAAGCAGAATTCTGGAAAATGATTCAGAATTCCGAGATACAAACTCAGAATTCTGGGAAGTAGTTCGGAATTCCGAGATGTAAATGCAGAGTTCTGGGAAAAAAACTCAGAATTGCGAGATGTGGAAGCAGAATTCTGGAAAATGATTCAGAATTCCGAGATACAAACTCAGAATTCTGGGAAATAATGCAGAATTCCGAGATGTAAATGCAAAATTCTGGGAAAAAAGTCAGAATTGCGAGATGTAAAAGCAGAATTCTAGAAAATAATTCTGAATTACGAGATGAAAATGCAAATTCTGGAAAAAAAAAAAATTTAGCAATGCAAATGTAAAGTCTGAATTCTGAGAAAAAATCTAAATTGTGAGATTTAAATGTAGATTTCTGGGACATAATTCAGAAATATAAAATGTAAACGCAAAATTATGGGAAGTAAATTAGCATTGCTAATGCAAACTGTGAATTCTGGGAAAAATGACGGAATTGCGAAATTCTGGGGATAAACATTAGCATTACGAATGTAAACTTAGAATTCTGAGGAAGAAATCTGAATTGTGAAATGTAAACAAAATTCTGCAAAACATAGCATTGCAAATGTAAACTTTATATCTCACAGTTCTTCAATTTTAAACGCAGAATTCTGGATAAAAAAATCTTAATTGCGAGATGTGGACACAGGATTCTGGGAATTAATTCAAAGTTATGAGATCTAAACAAAATTCTGGGTAAAAAGTTAGCATTGCGAATGTAAACTCAGAATTCTGTTAAAACAAAGTTGGAATTGCAAGATTTAAATACAAAAAAAGTCTTGTCAGATACAAATGCAGAATTCTGGGAAATTAAGCAACAACTTGAGACTAACAGCAGAGAAAATCCTGCTGTTGAGCACAGCCTGTCTTGAAACATGAGTGTAATGTGCTAATATTGAATTAAAGCTTGCAGGGATTCATGCAGTAAAGCTGAAGTAGTGTCGGCATTAGCATGTTTGCTTTAGTAATACTGACTCGTTTGTCAATCAGCGACACGCTGTTCGCCAGCAGCTCGAGCAAACAGACGTCCAGGCCTGTCAGGCTTGGGTTTTGAGATCTGATTGGCTGATGTTTGACGGTGGACCGAAGCCAGGTGACTGGCGTATGCGTTCGATCCTTCTTTCTGTTTGTTTGCCTTCCTGCCTTTGTTTATTCTAGAGATTTCCTGTGTAAACGCAGCGCGACAGGATCGCTCTATTTTGGTGGAGAATTCGGTCAATTACATCAAATCTACAGAGCGGTTTATTTAATGGTCCCGCTTGAGTGAGGTTTTGTTTTCCTGCCAGGCTTCACTAAATCAAAGCGGCTTTTAAACAAATATTTTCTTAGCTGACTTTCTTAGGGGAATGCTTTGAATGATTTGTTAACACTTAAAAAATGATGCTGTTCCTCAAGATTTTTCAGTACAAATATCTAAACATACTTAAATCAAGATGCATTTACTTGAGGTGCAAAAAAAGGTTTTGTTTTCTGAAAAATGACTAAATATTTTATAAATATGTATAACCAGAACAAACTGCATTGAATATGTTTTTCTAGCAGCACTAACGCAGGAAGATTTGAATGCCATTATCCTTGATCCAGGAGGTCGTTTCACACCGGAAACCTCTCAGTTAATTATTGGAAGGAATAAAAAAGGGAAAAACAGCTTTAGATATCCATTCAAAGAGCAAAATCCATCCAGAGATGGAGGAGGAGGGAAGAGGAGGAAAATCCCGGCAGGAGATTAAGAACTTGTGCTGGTTCTCTGGTGGGACGTTCGGAAGCGGTCCCCGGCAAAACCGCATCTTTGGCTAATTAGCGGAGTTTGTTGGAGCGCTTAGCCTGCGGGAGACGAACTGAGCTCTCAATCTTATTTAAGGATTAAACGCTCAGTCCACACGTCATGAGTGCAGGGTGGCGGAAGTTCTCGCTCGCGCTTTCACGGGCCGCTGTGTCATTAGTGCAAATGCGCTCAACAGTTTCACGCTCCTGCTGACCGACCCATGCTAATCCTAACCGTCTAATTGAGTATCGGTCTGAAGATGAATTATGCTTCCGTGAAAATGAAATATTGTGGAAGTTAATTTATGTTTGTGAGAGTAAAACCTAAAAATAATCATTAGGACACATTTAAAGAACATTTTATATACAGTATGTTCTTAAATGTGGGTACATAGCTGTAAAAGATCCGAAATGCTAGTTTGTTACCAAAAAAATAGAGAGTAAAGTTTGTAGACAAACTTTAAGTTGGCTTAAAAAAGCCTAGCCAGAAAAGTTTTAAAAAGTTTGAAAAGTTTTTCTAT
Source organism: Labeo calbasu (assembly GCA_019740295.1). Taxonomy (NCBI): domain Eukaryota; kingdom Metazoa; phylum Chordata; class Actinopteri; order Cypriniformes; family Cyprinidae; genus Labeo; species Labeo calbasu. The sequence goes on from JAHKKF010538322.1 coordinate 16,799, forward strand.
AGTCTATTAGAAAAACAGATAGATCGATAGATAGATTCTAGGGTTGCTAGGGTGTCGCTATGTGGTTGCTAGGGTACCCGGGGTGGTTACTAAGGTGTTGCCATGCGGTTGCTAGGGTTTTGCTGTGCGCTTGCTAGGGTACTCGGGCTTGTTGCCAGAGTCTTACTAGCATGTTGTTCGCATGATTAGTAGGTTACTAGCATGTTGGTAGCATGATTAGCAAGTTACTAGCATGTTGCTAGTCGGTTTCTAGCATGATTAGCAAGTCACAAACATTTTGCTAACATGTTTAATAACATGATTAACATGTTGCTAACATGATTAGCAAGTCACTATCATGTTGCTAGCATAAGCAAGTTACTAGCATGTTGTTAGCATAAGCAAGTCACTATCATGTTGCTAGCATGTAGTTAGCATGATTAGCAAGTCACTAGCATGTTGGTAAAATGATTAGCAACTTACTAGCATGTTGTTAACATGTTTCTATCATGATTAGAAAGTTACTAGCATTTTTTACTAACACATTTCCATCATGATACCAAGTTACCAGCATGTTACTAGCATGATTAACAAATTACTAGCATGTTGCTAACCTGTTTTTAACATGATTAGCATGTTGCTAGCATGGTTAGCAAGTCACTATGATGTTGCTAGCATGTAGGTAGCATGATTAGCAAGTCACTAGCATGTCTGTTAACCTGATTAGCAATTTATTAGAATGTTGGTAACATGTTTTATCATGATTAACAAGTTACTAGCATGTTATTACCATTATTAGCAAGTTACTAGCATGTTTTTAGTATGATTAGCAAGTTACTAGCATGTTAGCCTGTTTCTAGGATGATTAGCAAGTCACTAGCATGGTTGTTAACCTGATTAGCAAGTTATTAGAATGTTGGTAACATGTTTCTATCATGATTAACAAGTTACTAGCATGTTGTTAGCATTATTAGCAAGTTACTAGCATGTTTTTAGCCTGTTTCTAGCATGATTAACAAGTTACTAGCATGTTGTTAGTATGATTAGCAAGTTACTAGCATGTTGTTAGCCTGTTTCTAGGATGATTAGCAAGTCACTAACATGTTGTTAGCATGATTAGCAAGTTACTAACATGTTGTTAGCATGTTGCTAGAATGATTAGCATGTTTAAACCAGCTAAACAAGTTGGTTCAGTAAAAAACAGATAAAAACCAGCCTAGACTGGTTGTCTAGCCTTAGCTGGTTTAAGCTTGGTTGGTCTTTTAGCAGGTCTCCCAGCCTAACCAGCTAAAAAGTAGCCAAAACCATTTTAAACCACTTAAAACCAGCCTGGGAGACCAGCCAAAGCTTAAACTGATTTTGCTGTTTTTTTTTTTCAGTAGTGACTTGTTAGGCTTTGCTATAGCAATAAACAGTTTAATACACCTTAAGACTCGTTTTCACCCCCCAGCTCCTTATTATCTCCTTACAGATGTGTAGCTGTATGTCAACAATCTTCTCATGTGTGTCTTTGATCTTCAAAGTCATTTTGGGTGAAAAACCTGAGACAAAGTTGATGCTTTGCTATGCTGCGCTATAAAAAAGCACCTTTTTAAACTCTAAATATGTTCTGCTTATAGACGACGGCACACAAAACATTGCTGTGTTATGATGTGGTTTATGTATGAATTTGTTGCTAGTCCTTCTCTTGCCCCTGAAGCCCATAAATCTGAAGATAAATGACACAGTACAAGGAAAGTCCATTACAAAGCGGTGTAAGTGGAGGCCGTTGCTAGTTTACAACTCAATCATGTTGTTGAAAGCATTTTTACGACTCTCAGCCATAAATATCGGGGCAGATAAAGCGTAGATAAGCCTCAGAGAAGGACTAGATAAGAGCGAGTGTGACGAGCAGGTTCGGGGCTAATGGTTTAGCATGTCTTCAGGCACGCCGACCGCGGTAAATCAGGTCTGAAGATATGATATCTGTGAGGAGAACGACTGACCTGACGCCTTGAAGAGCTCCTGCGGTTGATTTACCGCACCAGAGACGCAGGAATAACTCGCATTTCCAAACCACAAAGACTGTAATGCACTGTTCGTCTCGCTTTTGAGAAGTGTGGAGCTAAAACTAAATATTAATGTTTAAGTGTGTCTGAAGCGTTTTGTTTACTACACACATACACTCTTAAAAATAAAGGTGCTTCACAATGCCATAGAAGTACCTTTCTGGTTTAAATGGCTCTATAAAGAACCTTTAACATGTGAAGAACCTTTCTGTTTCACAAAAGGTTCTTTGTGACAAAAGAAGGTTCTTTAGATTATAAAAAGGTAAGAAAGAGATGGTTCTTTAAAGGAGAAATCGACTTCCAAAACAACAATTCACAAATAATTTACTCACCCCCTTGTCATCCAAGGTGTTCCTGTCTTTCTGTCTTCAGTCGTAAAGAAATTATGTTTTTTGAGGAAAACATTTCAGGATTTTTCTCCATTATAATGGACTTCATTGGTGCCCGATTTTGAACTTCCAAAATGTAGTTTAAATGCAGCTTCAAAGGCTCTAAATGATCCCAGCCGAGGAAGAAGGGTCTTATCTAGCGAAACCATCGCTCATTTTTTAAAAAAAAATAAAAATTTGTATACTTTTTAAGCACAAAAGCTTGCGTAGAACAGCCTCTTGGATGCACGTCCACAGGTAGTTCTTGAACGATTCGTTCATCTTGAACGAATCTTTAATGTGACTCAGAAGAACGAGTCGTCTCGGGGAGTGATTCGTTCAGTCACGCATGCGCAACATCCTGTTAGGTTCTGTACTGAAATTAGTTCACCTGTTTCGAGTCATTCGTTCATCTTATGAGCTGTCACGTGATGCTGATTTTGCTAAAATTAGCAAAATGACTCGAAAAAAGATTCGTTCATTTTGCTGAACGAGACTCAAAGGTCCGAGTCGGTAAAATGATCTGAACTTCCCATCACTACTACGAATCACGTCTAAGTTCGTCGTCTGTGTACTCCGGCTCAAAAAGGTAAATCTCCATCTTATTTTCTCCTACAACTTCAGAATCGTCCGACATCGTTGGAGCTTTTTGTTTGTAAACAGCGTTTGACTTACTTGCACTTTCTTAGTCTTTGCACGTTTGCTTTGTTAACACTGGGTCTGTAGTTCAGTGTGACCTTTCGCCGTGATTCAATAGTACGTTGTGAACGTGCATCCCAGAGGCTGTGCTACACGAGCTTTTGTGCTTAAAAAGTATACAAATTTTTATTTTCCAAAAAAAAAAAATGGGCGATCGTTTCGCTAGATAAGACATTTCTTCCTTGGCTGGGATCATTTAGAGCCTTTTGAAGCTGCATTTAAACTACATTTTGGAAGTTCAAAATCGGGCACCAATGAAGTCCATTATATGGAGAAAAATCCTGAAATTTTTCCTCAAAAACCATAATTTCTTCACGACTAAAGACAGAACATGAACATCTTGGATGACAAGGAGGTGAGTAAATTATTTGTGAATTGTTGTTCTGGAAGTGGACTTCTCCTTTAATCTCATAAATATGCCATCAACTTTTTATGTCATAATTATGAGTCACTTTAATTTTACAGTATGTCATAGTAACATTCCATACTGAGTGCGAAATTTTGCGGATGCATTTTTTCTTTTTTTTTTCATATTTGTCATCCTCTCCTATCAAAATTTTTGCTATGGATGCGAAAACGCAGAAAATCGAACCTGATCAAAATTTTTTTATGACGGACAGAAGTTTCGGAGGCAGTGTGTAAACGTGATTGATTATTTTTTAACATGCGAAAATTTCAGAATTTCAGACCTTTAGTATGCCTTAATCGCAACGTTTTTTCATATTTCAAGTTTTTATCTCATAAATAACTTAATTTTGACTTGGCGTCTTTTATTTTGATATAATTCTGGCTGTTCATCTCATAAATATGACTTGGTATGTCATTTCAACTTTTCATCTCATAAATGACTTCATTTAGACTTATGTCATAATTATGAGAGAAAAAGTCTAAATTATGAGATCATAAGTCAGTGTTGATTTACAAACTTATTGATCTAGACATCTTAATATGTCATAATATTAACTTTATATCATAATTATGACTTTTAACCTCATAAATATGCCATCATTTCAACTTTTTATGTCATAATTATGAGTCAATTTAATTTTACAGTATGTCATATCTTCTACTTTTCATTTCATAAATGAATTTTGACTTTTTGACACAGTTATGACTTGGTCATTGCACAGTGAGTCCAAAATTTTCGTATGCGTTTTTTTCATATTCGTCATCCTCTCCTGTCAAAATTCTTGCTACGGATGTGAAAACAAAAAAAAATCGAACCTGATCTAAATTTTTTTATGATTGACGAAAGTTTCGGAGGCAGTGTGTAAACGTGATTGACACAACGTGAGGTCGTATTTATTTTTTAACGTGTGAAAATTTCAAGGGTTTTCCAGGACTTAAATTTCAAAAAGTCAAATTCAAGTCATTCACTTTACACACCTTGTACGAGCCCTGTGAAGACGTCTTAACTCAGTTTTGACTAGTTGTGTAGTTTGTGTGTGTCTTTATGACTCCCTTAACTATTGTGTTTCTCATTCAGCTGATGCATTAGGAAATCAGTCCACATAAAAATAACAACTAATGCACAAAGATGTCTGTATGACAGTTTGAGGGATAAAAACATAATTAGCTCAACATAAAAACAACTGAAGTCAATAGAAAATGCTACCCTGCCAGAAAAAAGTCACAAAAGGTAGTAGCCCCTAATGCTCATGAGACATTTTACGGTTCAACAGATTACAGTAGCTTAACCCTAATATCCTGTAACTAGTTACTGACTCATAATGTGACTCATCATGTGAAACTCCAGTTATCCTCTGAGAAGTACATATTGTCTTTAGCCCGTCTATAATCCAAAATTATCTGTTTAAAATAAAGAATGCAAAAACAGTGGACAATATCACTTTGGTTCCTTCAGCTGTATATGGTTGTATACTCCTGTACATTTAACATAACATATAGCATGCTAGCTCAATCATCAAGGATTCCCATGAATAGCTGCAGAAAATTAATTATAGGCTCAACTGGAATTACTCAGCACTGAACGTTTAATGCATCAAACTTTATCAAATGTAGTAAAATATGTAGGTATTTCACACACAGAACTTTACATGCACAGAATACAAAGGCTTGGGTTAAATACAGCCCAGCACTGGGTAAAATATGGACAAACCCAGTGACGGGGTTGTTTTGAGCCAGCGTTCTGGGTAGAACCCAGACAAACCCAGTGTTCTGGGTAGTTTTATTTAATTCAGCTATTGTTTATAAAATACTGTGGCTGGCTTAAAATGAACCCAAAATAGGGTGTAAACTAAAAATCAGACCTAATTGCTAGAGGCGTCAGCAATAACCAAAACATTTTTTATTGCATTATTAAGCGATTTGCTTAATAAAAAAAAAAAAAAAAAGTTTTTCATTCAACTTGTTAATAAATTGAACATATTAAGAAATGTTCATTTCCATCCTATTTTGGGTTCATTTTAAGCAAGAAATATCAGAAACAGAATTGGCTTTATTTGCCAAGTGTGCGCAAAAACACACAAGGAATTTGTTGTATGTTTTTTAAGGAAATCTCTTGGTGCACTCCAAAAAATGCTGGGTTATTATTTTTTTTTTTTATCCCAAATGCTGGGTTCAGCCCGTTGGGTCATTTTATTGGGTTATTTTTAATATTTTTACCCAGATGCTGGGTTTTTTTGTTGTTTTTTTAACCCCGATGCTGGGTTCAACTTTTTGGGTCATTTTATTGGGTTAATTGTATTATTTTAACCCAGGTGCTGGGTTATTTTTTTTTTTATTAACCCAAATGCTGGGTTCAGCCTATTGGGTCATTTTATTGGGTTATTTTTAATATTTTTACCCAAGTGCTGGGTTATTTTTTTTTTTTAACCCAAATGATGGGTTCAACTTGTTGGGTCATTTTATTGGGTTAATTTTATTATTTTAACCCAGGTGCTGGGTTATTTTTTTTTTAACCCAAATGCTGGGTTTAGCCTGTTGGGTCATTTTATTGGGTTTATTTTAATATTTTTTACCCAGGTGCTGGGTTAATTTTTCAACCCAAATGATGGGTTCAACTTGTTGGGTCATTTTATTGGGTTAATTGTATTATTTTAACCCAGGTGCTGGGTTATTTTTTTTTAACCCAAATGCTGGGTTCAGCCTATTGGGTCATTTTATTGGGTTATTTTTAATATTTTTACCCAAGTGCTGGGTTATTTTTGTTAACCCAAATGATGGGTTCAACTTGTTGGGTCTTTTTATTGGGTTTATTTTAATATTTTTACCCAGGTGCTGGGTTAATTTTTCAACCCAAATGCTGGGTTCAGCTTGTTGGATCACTTTATTGGATTATACTAATATTTTTTACCCAGGTGGGTTTAGCCCATGGGTCATTTTATTGGGTTATTTTTAATATTTTTACCCAAATGCTTTTTTTTTTGTTTTGTTTTGTTTTTTTTTAACCCAAATGCTCAAATGCTGGGTTCATGTTGTTGGGTCATTTTAATAGGTTATTTTTTAATATTCTTTTTACCCAGGTGCTGGGTTATTTTTTTTAAAACCCAAATGCTGGGTTTAACTTGTTGGGTCAATTTATTGGATTATTTTTATGGTAAGTTTTTCTGTAACTAAGTTGCTGGGTCATTTTTAACGCTGGGTTATTTTTTCTACCCTACTGTTTGGCTAAACCTGTCTCTGACTAAATAACCCAGCTGCTGAGTTACAGTCAGTCAGAGCGTGGGTTTTTTGAGTCCTCTACAGGAGAGAACGGTTCTCAGCACTGCCGATTTGCACTTCTTCGGCGAAATAAAGGTTTCTATACATTTTATTACATTTATAAAGGCTTTACTGTGCTGTAAATTGTATTATTTTATGCAACGCAACATAAGGATGAGATGTCAGTCAGCTGCGTCAGCAGCAGTTGTTTCGCAGGATGGAAACGCCTTTTGCCTTGCAAATTAGCGCTATTTCAGTAAAAAGTGATTACAGAAAAAGGCTGAATACACAAATTAAAATTCTACTTTTAAATGTTACAATTTTTTTTGTCTAAAATGCTTGTTAAAGGAGTTTAAATGCATGTATTATTGTAAACTATGCTGTATTCTTTCAAATAAATCATTTACTTAATAATAATTGTTCATCTTTTGATTATTACTGTTGCCTCTTGTAATTCTGTGTGCGTTTTTATAAGTTCCAGTCCATCTTAAATCAGCAATATAATCATTTTTAAACAAAAGTTGACTTACATAAAATAACCCAGCATGTGTTCTGTCCAATATTTACCCAGTGCTGGGTTGCCTAATAGCCCAAGTTGGGTTGTTTTTAACCCAGCATTTTTTAAGAGTGTACAAGCATTGCATACATGCATAAATGTGACCCTGGACCACAAAACCAGGTTCATTTTTGCTTTTCATTAAAGCATGGTTTGTTAGGATAGGACAATATTTGGCCGAGATACAACTATTTGAAAATCTGGAATCTGAGGGTGCAAAAAAAAAAAAAAAAAAAAAAAAATCAAAATATTGAGAAAACTGCCTTTAAAGTTGTCCAAATTAAGTTCTTAGCAGTGCATATTACTAATCAAAAATTACGTTTTGATGTATTTACGGTAGGAAATTTACAAAATATCTTCATGGAACATGATATTTACTTAATATCCTAATGATTTTTGCCATAAAATAAAAATCGATAATTTTGAGCCATATTTTTACGACTGGTTTTGTGGTCCAGGGTCACAATCAGTGTTGGGAAGGTTACTTTGGAAATGTAATAGGTTACAGATTACAAGTTACTTGATTTAAAGTGTAATAAGTAGTGTAACTTTTCAATTACTTTATTAAAGTAATGTAACATTACTTTTAATTACTTTTTGATTACTTAAATTGCTAATATTTTCAACTGTTAATCATTTTGAAACATTTAAAGCAGGCAGAGTGAACCTTACAGTAGCACTGACACTGATTACTGTCTGACTTTAAAAATCCTTTATCACTTGAATTAAGATCATAAGTAAGGGATAACATACATCTTTATTTTGCGATAACAACTGGATGGATATTTTATTAGCTAACCAAACGCAAAGCTTCCGCCAAGAAAAACTAACAAGCATAAGCAGACTTAAGTTGCTCCGAATGAGTCTGAGCTATTAGCTTTTACTAGTTGTTATTGGGGACTAACAAACCTTGGAATGTCATGACTGACCAATCAGAATCAAGCATTCCACAGAGCCGTGTAATCATTTAAAGCACAGCCACCACAAATTCAGACTTTTTTTGTGCTTTTTATTGTCTTAGGACAGCAGAGAGATGACAGGAAACGGGAGCGGGATCGGCAAAGGGCCTCGAGACGGGAATCGAACTCGGGTCGCTGTGAGCGCAGTTGCGCTATATGTCGACACGCTAACAGCATGGCTATTGAAATATAAGAAATAGTTTAATAGCTATGATACTGGGTTTAAAATCAAATGTTTGCATAGTTATGACAGGAAACACTAGCATCTAACAATGCCTCGGAAAAAACAATAAAAAAAAATAAAATATAAAAAATAAAAAATAAAAATGCATGTTTATGCATAAAGCCAAATAGGAAATAAAACAGTTATTGAATAAGCATGTGTCCTATTCTGTGTCCTAAACTCCTGAAACATTGCTGTCTCATTTTAGAGCAGTCAATGCAATTTATGAAAGAAGTCAATTAAATCTGTAAGTGGGGTGAATTCAGATGTAACCCCCTTTGTAATCACTGCCATTTTTCAAAAGTAACTAATTTAATTACACATTTTTTTCTCAGTAACTGTAACTAATTACAATTACATTTATTTTGTAATTAAATTACGTAATTCCGTTACGTGTAAATAGTTACTCCCCAACACTGGTCACAGATATCTGACATTAGATATACACAGTGATGATGGGAATAATGGCGTTATAAATAAACGGCGTTACTTTTTCAGTAACGAGTAATCAAATTACTGTTTCCTACGTTACAACGCCGTTACCATTACTGCCAATAAAATACGGCGTTACTATCATTTATTATAATATTATTATAATTTAATTTTTCAGCTTTTAAGAACTGCTGGTTTCTCCGGTAGTAGGCGGAACTAATGTGCAAACAGCAATCTCATTGGCTGGCGCTCACCTATTATCGTTCCTGTT
>JAHKKF010538323.1:0-49317 GCA_019740295.1 Labeo calbasu
TTAATCTGTTGCATTCTGTAATATATCCGTTGTAGCTGTTATATTGCATATATGACATATCCTTTGTTTTTATAGGGCCGTATATGTGAGGGGGCTTTATACAGGTTACAGGAAACAAAAGCACTAAGGCAGTTTGGCTCATTAGCAATGCTGGTGAGTAAAAAAACTCTACTATTGGAGCAGTACTACCTGACTTTTTCTTTTTCAACTTTACAACCTCTACTCTTTTTCTCTGTTTCCCACACTTTGTCTTCAAAGTCATTGAAGTGGCAGCAGCACCAGGGTCTCTTACCTCCAGGTATGTCTTTGGAACTGTTCCGGGGTAAAGGTGCATTGAAGGACATGGAGGAAGAACGATTCCCTACTCAGCTCAGTCGCCTCATAAAGGTGCTGTAAACTCAGCAGTGTGATCTCGGTCAGTTTAACTGCTAGAGAAAATATAAATGATTATTCTTACTGTTTAAAAGATGTGGTGCAATTTTTTTCATTTAAGAAATAGGTGATGGAAGCTATACTCGTCTGCATTATAAGACATCTGAATATCCTACATGCTACGGGGCACGGCATATGCACCTTTAATTGCTTTTGTGACCTGAGGCTTTCATCTGTATCTTGCACTCTGTATGTTCTACCTTGCTCACTTTGACTCCGCAATTTTGTATTAATATCAACATACAATTTTTGGCGGGTTGATAGTGTCCCAAGGCAGACTGGTATTGTCTAGGTCAGGGCTTTTCAAATTTGGATCCAGGAAACCCAGGTCCACAAAAAAATTATTAAAAATTATTCAAATACAATTTTTAGAAACATTAAAATATATATTTTTAGAGTGGTCAGAGTTTGAGTCAAAACTGCTCTGAGACAATATGTATAGTAGAAAGTGCTTATTAAAATAATAGTATATTTTAATATATATATTTTTTTCTATGTTCTGTTTGTGCATGTGTGTACGTATATGATACAGTTTGGGCCAAAGTCACATGTAGAGTGTGCGCGATTCTCTCCTGATGGACAGTACTTGATTACTGGATCTGTTGATGGTTTCATTGAAATCTGGAACTTCACCACTGGTAAAATTCGAAAGGTAAGTATATTCTGCCCAACAAATCAACTGTATTCCACATATATATATATATATATATATAAAATACATTTGATGATTAGAGCTTACAGCTCATGAAAGTCAAAAATCCAGTATCTCAAAATATTAGAATATTTCAGTCAAAAAAATGTATTTGCAAAACAGAAAATTTCAAGTTTTTTAAAGTATGTTCATTTATGCACTCAATATTTGGTCGGCAGCACAAATTACATCAAATTACTTGCTCCTAGCACAAATTACAGCATCAGTTAAGTGTGGCGTGGAAGCGATCAGCCTGTGGCACTGCTGACGCACTATTGAGCCTTCAGCTTGTCTGTGTATTGTTGGATTGACTGTTTCTCATCTTTGTCTTGAAAATATCTCAAAGATTCTCAATGGGGTTCAGGTCAGACATGTTGGCTGACCAATAAAGCACAGTAATATCATGGTCTGCAAACCACTTGGAAGTGGTTTTTGCACTGTGGGCAGGTGCTAAAATCCTGCTGGAAAAGGAAATCAGCATCTCCATAAAGCTTGTCAGCAGATGAAGCATAAAGTGCTCCAAAATCCTGGGAGATGGCTTTGCATTGACTTTGCACTTGATAAAACACAATGGACCAACACCAGCAGACGTCACGCCACCCCAAATCATTACTGACTTCAGAAACTTCACACTGGACTTCAAGCAGCTTGGATTCTGTGCCTCTCCAGTCTTCCTCCAGACTTTGAGACCATGATTTCAACATGAAATGCAAAATTTACTTTTTACTTAGAGGACTTTGGACCACTGAGCAACAGTCCAGTTCTTTTTTCTCCTTAGCCCAGGTAAGATGCTTCTGATGTTGTTTCGGTTTCAGAAGTGGCTTGCTAGCCTTTTCCTGAAGATGTCTGAGCCTGGTGACTATTGATGCGCTAACTCCGGCTTCATTCTACTCCTTGTGAAGCTTTCCCAAGTGTTTAAATCAGCTTTACTTGACTGTTTTCTCAAGCTTGCTGTCACCCTTGTTGCTTGTGCACCTTTTCCTACCCAATTTCTTTCTTCCAGTCAACTTTGCATTTAATATGCTTTGATACAGCACTCTGTAAACAGCCACCCTTTAAGTAATGACCTTCTGTGACTTACCCTCTTTGTGGAGGGTGTCAATGATTGTCTTCTGGACCATTGCAGAGTCAGCAGTCTTCCCCATTATTGTGGTTTCAAAGAAGAAGAGATAGCCGGAATTTATACTGTGGGGATGGACATTTAATGAAACTCAAATGTAAATATTCTAATATTTTGAGATACTAGATTTTTGACTTTCATGAGCTGTAAGCTCTAATCATCAAAATTAAAACAAACAAAAAATGAAATGTTTTACTTTATGTAATGAATCTAGAATATATGGAAATTTCAGTTTTTGAAATAAGTTACAAACTTTTTAACTTTTTCACACTGTTCTAATTTTTTGAGATACACCTGTATATACAGGGTCCGAATTGAGGGGGGATGCAGGGGGATGAAAAAAAAGCCAAAAAGCATCCCCTCTGTAAAATCACCATCCCCTTTAACCATCCCCTTCAGAATAATAATGTTGTGTATTATGTCAAACTTATCATGCAAATTAAAAGTTAAAATTCTCTACTTACAAGCTGCGTACAAGAACGCAGAGAACAAAAACGCATCTTTAGAGTCCAAAAGCATTCACTACGCGATGAAGCCTATTAGAATGAAGTTAGAATGCCCTTATAATTCAAGCAATGAAAGAAAAAATACCCATGTATGAGTTTTTATGTTTTATATTAATTGCATAAGCAATGTACTTTTCTGAATATTAGCACATATGCGCGTGAGGTTTTAAAGAAATCGTTTGATTTGAATGATTCAATAAATCGTTTATTAAAACAGGGACTTGCTGCCACCTACTGGCGGTTTTATTGTCATCTTTATTTATCCATGCAGGCCTAAACCACAAAAACACATTCATAAATATAAATAATAGTTTGTTACATACATATTACATACATATACACATACACACACACACGGTACTGGTCAAAAGTTTAGAATAATAAAGGTTTTTCATATTTTTGAAAGAAGGCTTTTATGCTCATCAAGGCTGCATTTATTTGATCAAAAATATGGTAAAAATATTATTGTGAAATAATTTTGCAATTTAAAAGAACTGCTTTCTATTTATATATACTTTAAAATGTAGTTTATTCCTATAATGCATAGCTTCACCATATTTTCACCAGCTATTACTTCAGTCTTCAGTGTCACATGATCCAGAAATCATTCTAATATGCTGATTATGAGATTAATAGAAAGGCTAACAAATAATTTATTTGAAATATGAATCTTTTGTAACACTGCAGATGTTCTTATTGTCACTTTAACAAATAAATCCATCTTTTTTTTTTTTTAAACCTTACTCCGGGGTTTTAAATGTTAGTGTGTCACAGCTTCCTCAAAAATATAATATTAATCAACAAAAACTGTTTTCAGCATTTGATGATAATAAGAAATATTTCTTGACCATCAACTTTATTATAAAATGCTCTCTGAAGGATCATGTGACACTGAAGACTAAAGTAAAGATGGTGAAAATTCAGCTTTGACTTCACAAGAATAAATCACATTTTAAAAATATAAAAACAGAAATTGTAATAATATTCACATTACAGTTTTTACTGTATTTTTTATAAAATAATTTCAGCCTTGGTGAGCATAAGAGACTTTCAAAGCCATTAAAAAACCTTAATTATTCCAAACAGTTTTTCACCATATATATCCTATCATGGATAGGGGCCAGTGGAGAGAGCATAGCAGAGGTGAGAATACTTGGGAGGGTTGAATATCAGCAGGGGTGCAGCGTTCTGGATGAGCTGTAGACGTTTGATTAAATGTGCTGTGAGGTCAGTCATGAGTGAGTCGCCCCAGTGAAGACGAGCATCCCAGGCTCTCTACCAGAATCTCAATAGCTTCTCTTGTGAGAAACGTCTGACTCTGCAAATGTTCTGCTGGAGGTATCACGTCTTGACTTTTGCTATTATGTGGGCTGTAAATGACAAGTCTTTGTCCAGTGTGACACCAAGGTTTTTGGCATACTGTGTGGATGAAATCATTGGCTTGCATATTGAAATGACAAGGTATTGGCAAGGGTGGTTCTTGGCCGGGATGAACAGCAGCACACCAGTTTTCAATATATTCAGGTTTAGATGATGGGCATTCATCCAGGGAAAAATGCTTGCCAGACAAATGATTTGTGAGGCTACTGTAACTGGTTGTCAGAGGATTGGGAGAGAGAATTCAATTAGTTATCATCACCATAAGAATAACAGACACTATGAAAGTTAACTTACTAAATGATTTGTTGTAAATGGACATAAAATGGAGCTCTAAAAAAAAAAAAAAACTTCATGACTTTCATTTGCCTTTTGATAAATGACTTCATATACTTCATATAATCACTGTACGAGTCCTGATTTATGGAGTGTAGCAGAGATGGTGTCTTTCCAGCAGTTCTTCCAAGGTTCTCTGACAAATATGCAGCATGTTTACTAGAATGCTTTGACATGTAATTATATATTAAAGGAGTTTCTATATATTTCTATTATGCTCCTTTTCAAAGTCTTGATTTTGTTTTGGAGGTGTACTAGAACATGCTCTCATGCTTGGTGGTTCGAAAAATGCATTTTTCACATAATTTACATTATTACAATACATTTCTCCCAGCCTGGCACAAAAGGCTTGATTAGTTCCAGGTTTAATGAAGGCCCAGCTTCTAAAAAAAAGAAATTGTGTTATGATTGGTTAGCTGTCCCACTGCATTGCGATTGGCGAACAGCTTAAATGGTGTTTCAGTACTGCCACGCCCCTTTTCAAAGCAGTTAGCGCAAGCAAGATTAATGGTGAATCTTACGTTTTAAATATGGATATTTTTCTTACAAAAACGCATCGATTCGCTACAGGAGACCCCCGGGAGCCATGTGAGGCACTTTTTATTATGGATGGATGCACTTTATTAGACTTTATTAGACTCCAACTGCACTCGTCTGAAAGTAAGAAGTCAGATACACCTAGGATGCATGGAGAGCGAGTAAATAATACACTACAGTAGTGTTGAGTCCTATCCTCAGCCTGCAAGATCGCCGTTACATTATGTTATCGTGCTAATTTATTTAATTATTTTACATACTTAGTTTCATTGCTCGAAACCAGCTCCAGCATAAGGCTTGCGTTAGTGAAGCTATCTACACTGTATGATGAATAAATCTCTTACCACACACTGCACACGTCTGCGGTGCGTTACGGCTCTGACGCGGCAACCGGAGTAGATTGTGGCTTCGGCATGTGTTTCGACCCCCTGTACTGCAAACGTCTGTTACAGCTCTGAAGCGGCCACTCCAGTCAATGCTTGTGTTTATATCCGCCACGCTGTGGTTCTCCGCGCTGCATCGCTAAAGTTAGGCTAATCCCCCACCTCGTCCCTACCCACCCCCCAACCATTCAAATGTCCGTAGGCTGGATTTAATTTAATGGTACTCTAATGGACCATGCTGTGACATCATTGCATGCGGAAAACAAGTCCAAAGGAGCCGTTCGTTGTAGTTCTTGAAAAGAGATTTTTAAAAAACGAAATATCTCCCTTTGGAGTGAACTTTGAGATTTGTAAATTTGTAGATCTTTTTTATGCCCACCACACCACACAGACTAAAATTCAAGAAGTGAAAAAGCATAATAGCACCCCTTTAAAGTAACAGATTCAGGTTTTATTCATCTATATATGCTCTAAGCCTGGTTCTCTCAACCACACAACTCAAGAACATCATCTCCTTGATGCATGCAAGAGGCAACGCACGTATGCTGTCCTAGGCCTGTTTTGTGGGGGCAAAAAATAAATTCTCACATTTAGTGTGGCATAATTTTTCTGTCGGGAGAGCCTTGGTTTCTACTAAAGCCTCAGAGGTATAAAATATGGGTCACCCCAACACTCTATGACGTCAAGTTGAGTTGAGGCAGTTGGGGCCAAAAATAAATCCTGCCCCGTTCTCAGACGTGGACTTCCACCACTACTATGGAAATTGAGTGTACAGTATGAGACTCAGAATAAAGTGCTTTTCCAGCTGTTTGAAAGTGTATGTTGTGGTTGAAGTTCTACTTTCTGGTAGACATAAGAAAGAAACACCTTGCTAAAACACATTTATTATTATAACAACATGTAATGTAAACTAGTGTGGTTAAATGTGATGTGTGATGGTTTGCCTGTCTACTTGTTTTTTGTGTGTGAGTAGGATCTGAAGTATCAAGCTCAGGATAATTTCATGATGATGGATGAGGCTGTACTGTGTCTGGCAGTAAGTCACGACTCTGACATGATCGCTTCTGGAGCTCAGGATGGAAAGATACAGGTACGGCCCTTCACTTCACTGTTCAACATTTCCACTTGTAGTCCACTGTATGTTTCTAACTGTACCGAATCTGTCCATTTAAAACTGTATAATTTATATAAAATGTCAAATCAGAACTTATAACCGATATACTGGAATGAGTAGAGATTTGAAAGGAAGTAGAACTTAGACATGCTTGACTTCTTATAACAGAAAAACAAAATACTTTCAGAAACTGTCTTTCTCGTTTTGAGTCATACTGGCAAAGTAAGTTAAAAAAAGATTTTGTTTTAGAACTACAACATGCACTGCTGTTCTAAAGTTAGGGTTTAGTAAGATATACAGTATATTTTATTCTGCAAGGATGCATTACATTGTTCAAAAATGACACTGAAGTCAGAAAAGTAGAAAACAGTTTTTTAAATTGTAATAATATTTCATAATATTACTGTAGTTGCAGTATCTTTAGATCATATGAATCAGCCTTGGTGAGCACTTCTTTTAAAAACATTAAAAAATCTTAATGACCCCTTGAGGCTTTTTTAGAGGTATTGTAAGAGACCTCAATCTCAGGGGGCAGTAAGCCTGAGGGCAAATGTTAATTAAACCCTGTAAGCACTTATATATTTAGTCTTTTAATCACAGAGCATCTGATTACAGTCCGTTATAACATGCAGAACTGTAGAGTAACTGATATGTCATTATTATTTAAAAACCCCTCTTTCGATGTGATCTCAGTTCAGTATTTCATGGTGCACAGAGCTAAAAAATGTGATTTATTATCTCCACTGAATAATGATGTTCCCAATTAGCCCTCATTGCACACCATCAGTTCAGCTGAATGGATTTTACGTTTCTCAGTTCAGTCTGTTATGTGACAAGATGTATCATTTTGTTATTCCAGGTTTGGAGGATTCTGAACGGGACGTGTCTGAATAGAATAGAACGAGCCCACAGCAAAGCAGTCACCAGTGTCTGCTTCAACAAGGACAGCAGTCAACTATTAAGTTCCTCCTTTGACCAGACCATCAGGTTCAACATATTTTACAAATCTGACTTTTTGCACTGTTTCGCTCCTTGTTATTTCATAATTGGTGTTCACTTTTAGATTGTGTACTGAAGATGGTTTCTGACACTCTAGATTTTTTTTTTTTTTTTTTAGCTCAGTCCTGTCGTTTGATTTGAGTGGCTCTTGTTAGACAACTGCTCCAACGCCCTGGTTCATGAAAAGCCAAAATGGAGCAAAAAATCACATCATACATAATTACGAAAGCTCTTTGTTTACATTATTGATCATTGGTGTAACATCATATTGATGTCATATGATCATATGTAGCTAGTGTTAACTTCTAATTGCAAGAATTAATTAAAAACATCCCAGTATATTCATTAAACATTGGGGATTTAAAGAGAGAGTTCACCCAAAAATGAAAATTACACCA
This sequence comes from Labeo calbasu, assembly GCA_019740295.1. Classification (NCBI taxonomy): domain Eukaryota; kingdom Metazoa; phylum Chordata; class Actinopteri; order Cypriniformes; family Cyprinidae; genus Labeo; species Labeo calbasu. The sequence goes on from JAHKKF010538323.1 coordinate 7,894, forward strand.
TGATTTACTCGCCCTTAAGCCATCCTAGATGTATATGACTTTCTTCTTTCAGTTAAATACAATCTGAGTTATAATAAAAAAAAAAAATGTCCTGGCTCTTCCAAGCTTTATAATGGCAGTGAATGGCTGTCGAGATTTCGAAGCAAAATAAAGTGCATCCATCCAACATAAAAAGTACTCCACACAGCTCCAGGGGGTGAATAAAGGCCTTCTGAAGTGAAGCAATGTATTTGTATAAGAAAATATCCATATTTACAACACTATAAACCATAATCTCTAGCTTGTCATATGCACGTTCATGAGAGAGTGGTCATGAGAGTGGGACTTAGGCAAACGCGGAATGCGGAAGCACAGACAAGAGAGCAAAACAAAACACCGATCACGAATTAGAGGTACAGAATGAGGATTTGTGAAGAAAAATGTTGGAGGATTTAATATATAAGCCAAGAGGAGACTGGTTTTCCTTTGCTGTAAACAAAACTTGGTTCTCACAAGACAAACATATTGTCACCAGATCTTACACGTCAGTTAGTAAGCTAGAGATTACGGTTTATAAACTTGTAAATATGGATATCTTCCTTACACAAACACATCACTTTGCTTCTGGTGGCCTTTATTTACCCCCCAAAGCTGTGTGGAGTACTTTTTATGATGGATGGAGGCACTTTATTTTGCTTTAAAATCTGGACAAGGACATTTTTTTATTATAATTCAGATGTATTTGTCTAAAAGAAGCAAGTCATATACACCTAGAATGGCTTGAGGATGAGTAAATCACGGGGTAATTTTCATTTTTGGGTGAACTATCCCTTTAAGACAAGTTGGAGGTTATTACTTTCAAGTAGTTAATTACAACAGTTTTTAATAAGATTTTTAATAAGAAGTTTTGTCTTAACTCTCATGCTGGGCATTTTGCCCTGGAGATGATACTCTTTTTCCCAAAAATGCTAGTTTTATCACATGGAATATAGTATAATAACTACCCAAAAAATGTTGATAATTTTTGGATTTTTTTTTAGGATTTTTTCCCCCCACCTTGTTGCACTTGTGTTGTTACTGGTCAGAAATGACTAGATTATACTCTTTTTCCCCAAAAATGCTAGTTTCATCATATGGAATATAGTAACTACCCAAAAAATGTTGATCACGTGTTGCACTTGTGTTGTTACTGGTCAAAAATGTCAAAACCTACAAAAAATGCTTAGAAATGTATTGCTATTTATTACCAAATATTGAATTCAATCTTTTTATTTATCAACTTGTTTTCTTTCAATTAGCAAAAGTTTACACACCCTCAAATTGTTTTAAACATGTTTCAAACCATTTTGTTTCATACTGTGGAAGCCAGTGGGTACCGTCAACTGTTTGGTAACTTACATTCTTCAAAATATCACAACAGAAGAAAGAAACTAGAACAACTTGAAGGAGAGTAAGTGATGACAGAAATTTCATCACATTTTTGGTTGAACTATCCCTTTAAGAACCATCTTAAAATAAGTCCTTAAAAGATAAGCACATTCCTGCAGTTCTCAAGTGTTTCTCTTAAGTGAGAAAATAGCAGTTCTTAAGAATTCTGATCTTAAGAATATTTTGTGTCTGGCCACAAATGTTCATTTTGCAGGTGCATTACCCAGCTTGTGACATCTTATGCTAATTGCTTTAATTTTCTTGCTAAGTTGATGGAAAAGAGACAGAGGGTAGAAAGCCATGTATTAGATCTCACAATAGGGAGCATATTGTATGCATAAGAAGCAACATGATCAGTTGCTATGCAATAACAATTGCCAGTAGGAACAGTAGGCTACCTTAGTGAAATGTTTTGCCATGGATACTTTGTAGACAGAAAAGGCGGGGGAGGAAGTCGTGGTCTGGGTGTTAAACATCATTAGGAATATTCCGTCACATGCCCAGACTCAGCATCTCTCCCCCTTGTGCAGACCAGACTGCAGTACTTCTACAGCTGGGTGTCAGTTCTAGGCTCTCATGGTGCATGTGGGTGGAAAGAAGCATGATTGGCCACGTGCGTTAGCGAGGCGGCACGCACAGATAATGTGTTGCTGTTCCTTGCTCAGCTATCCAAAAAGCAGCGAACTGAGGCAGACGTTTTGTCATTCCAGCTCCTTAGCTGGATAGGGAATGGGAGGGGGGGGTGAAATGGCAAGCTGCTCTGCTATTGGCCACTTATTGATAAATACTAGCCCCTCCCCTTTTGCAATGGATTGGATTTATGCTCTCAGTAGTGTGTGTGACACGTGATTGCCAGCTTGGCTTTAAAGAGAATGTACCTTGCTACCTTGGTTTGTTTATGGATCAGTGGTTGTATGTGTTTGGAAATCTTTGTAGGAAATGAATATATTTGAGAGGTTTGGTAAGTGCCCAATACAAATAACAGCATATATGTGTATTTCAGTGAACATGCTGTTTCTTTGTTTTGTTCTCTGTTGTAAACAGAGTAGGATGAGGTGACTGAAATTGAAATGAATCAAGGTCTAGGTGTTAAAAGTCATCAGGAATATTCCATCACATGCCCAGAGCGAAAGTCTCTCCCTCTCTCTATCTCTCTCAGTCCTTGACTGCAGTAATTCTGCGGCTGGGCGGCAGTGCTAGACTCTCATGGTGCATGTGGGTGGAATTTCATGTGCATGAGAGGAGAAGTATTTTTCAATAAAATGCTAGAATCACGTTGAAAGTTGCAGAGAACGTTTTTTTTTTTTTTGCTGTCTTCTCCTATTATGACCTTGATATGTTATTTTTATATTCTCTTAGATATTTAATGATGATGATGATGATGATTGATTAATGCCATCATAATGTTGCATTTTGTTTTATTGTATTGTGCTTTCATGTTTTGTTTTTTGTTTAGGTTTGTTTTGTATTATTTAATGTTGCTTTTTGTTTTGTATTGTCCTTTCATGTTTTGTTTTGTTTGGTTTGTTTTTGATTTTGTTTTTGTTTAGTTTAGTTTTATTACTTTTTTGGTTTATTACTCGTTTGGTCAAGCATATTATTTTTATATTCTCTTATGTCTTTGATGATGATGATTGATTGATGACATCATAATGTTGCTTTTTTTGTATTGTCATGTTTAGCTTTGTTTGTTTTGTTTTTTGTTTTGTTTAGTTTTAGTTTAGTTTTGGTGTTTGTTTAGGTTCGTTTTGTTTGGTTTATTACTCCTTTGGTCAAGCATATTATTTTTATTTTTCTCTTATGTCTTCGATGATGATGATTAATTGATGACATCATAATGTTGCTTTTTGTTTTTCTGTATTGTATTTCTTTCATGTTTTTTGTTTAGGTTCATTTTGTTTGGTTTGGTTTATTACTCCTTTGCTCAAGCATTACTTTTTAAAAACATTTTGTGAATTGTTAGGATGATACAATCACATTATAAAATGCAGACAAGCTCTCTTCATGACATGATAACGTTTTATTTTGTTGTATTTTGCTTTTTTGTTTTGTTTTGGGTGTGACTCTTTTGCTTAGGCTTCTTTTATAAAGAACAGGCGATAAAACCACATTGTATATATTGCAGACAAAAGTTATTTTGCTGTTTTAAAGTCTCTTTGATTAATTTTAACTCATTATATGCTTTGATTTTTGTTGTATTGCTTGTTTGTTTTGTTACTCATTTGCTCAAGCTTCACTTTTTAAAGAACTCATTTGAATTTGTTAATTGTGGTTTAATTTCTGTTGTGGTTTGTGTGTGATTTCTTTGATTAGGCTTCATGGTTTGAAATCAGGAAAAATGCTGAAGGAGTTCAGAGGCCATACGGCTCATATAAATGACGTCATATTCTCACACGATGGCCAGCATGTCATTAGTGCGTCGGCAGATGGCACAGTAAAGGTAAGTGTTCAAACTGTGGTGAACCACATGTAATAGCCTATGCATATTCGCATTTATTTTAAATTTATTTCAACTGTCTTTTTTCAGGTCTGGAGCATGAAGACAATGGATTGCACCCACACAATAAAAACCCCTGACATTCCTGAGGGCACAGACATCACTGTTAACAACGTCGTGCTTGTCCCAAAGACTCCTGAGCACTTTGTTGTGTGCAATAGGACCAACACGGTGGTTGTTACAAACATTCATGGCCAGGTGAGAACGTACTAAGCAAGATACTCCACATCCTCCTCATGATTATTTTAAAATGCTCACACTACAGAAAATGGCACAAATTAACTGCATTTATGAATCAGAAACTGTGACTGAAGGCTGGATGTTGAGCAGAATTTAAAAAAAAGCAGCAAACGTGCAATGCAGGTTGTGAGCTTTGCTAAAAATAGCTGCACACTTATTATTCAGACCGTCTGATGGCGTATAAGGCGTACTCTATTCAACCTCGCCCACTCTCTTCTTGACGTACTTGATGACTCACTCTCGCACGCTTTTTGGTACTCTCTGAAGCGTGCCTTGCACTTTCGGTCTCACTCTCTCTCACCCCCCTCTTTTCTCCCTCCCAGGTGATGAGGAGTTTCTGTTCAGGTGTAAGAGAGGGGGCAGACTTTGTTTGCTGCACGTTGTCTCCACGTGGAGAGTGGATTTATTGTGTGGGAGAAGACTATGCGCTGTACTGCTTCAGTACCATCACTGGCAAGCTAGAGAGAACCCTCACGGTACCGTCCGCCCTCACAGCACATGCTGCATATCCACGGGATCTGTTTTAGTTGTCTTCTAAGTACCGAACAATGTATTTATAATCAAAACACTGGCTGTATCTCTAGTTGGAGACGTACTGTACCGAAATGGAAGTGGATATAAAAATGAACTCTGCTTTATACTAAACAAGCGTTTCTGTCTACGTCCTCCACAGGTACATGAAAAAGACGTGATTGGCATAACTCACCACCCACATCAGAATCTCATCGCTACATACAGTGAGGATGGGCTACTCAAACTCTGGAAGCCTTGAGCCTCGTCCTTCATAATATGAACTCTGTACACGTTTTGTGTTTTATGTTCTGGATTTGTGGTATTCCTGCACACACACATGCCTCTGCCTTTATACGCCTGCTATGACATCGGTCTTCCATTCAAAGATTCATTTCTGTCGAACCTTTGCAAGCTGAACCTCTTCGACATGCGATTTCATAATACTAACGTTCCTCTAGTGGAAAACATGAAAAACTGCATGGATGTACTGGTATTTTACTATTATTAAGGGCTTTGTAGTATTGTCTGTGATAATATCTGCATGCAAGATTTAGCCCGATCGACGTTAATGTGGTAAACGTACTGGTTTTCTTTCCAGGCCATTCTTTGACATCTTACATGTGAATGTATGTAATCTCTTTGATCATTTTGGCCAAAGACAAGTAATTATTGTGTACTTGCTCATTATGTGACCTTGGACTCATTGAGGACATATTTGTACTTGTGTACATTTAGAATTCTGATATGTTTAGAATTCATATGGTACAATATTGTGTTGATTATAATGGTTTAGTGTGTTTTAACACTCAACCGAGCACATCTACTTGTACTGCATGCAGGTGACACATTATGCAGTTACTGGGAGTAATCAGTATGGTTTATATTCTGATAATTGCAGATTATTTTTTATCGAGGATATTCACAATTTTTGTTGAATATTGGTATAACACTGCTTTACAGTGTAAGTCTATGAGTATCTTACAGTGTCGGTAAATAATGTGCTGATATTGCTGCAGTTTAATTAAAATTCAAGCATGAATAATTCATGACAATCTTTTCAAGAAGATTTGTCATTAAGATGCATCATTATCTGGTTAGATGTGGATTGCTTGACATTTGCAGTCGATCTCTTCAATAAAACTGTTGACACATCTTGATATACAAGATGTACATCGTGATTCTTCTGTTTAAACAAACAGCAGGAAGGTTTATTTACAAATGCATGTGGCATAATTAGCCCAACATTCAATCCCCTCCAAAAATACAAAACTGGCTAAATGAATCACATTGTGACATTTATTTTATAAATAGAACTACAAATGGCAAAGTTATTGGTCATAATTAAAATTTCACATTTTTCAATTAATTGTCAGTCAACTGCTTGCAAAAATGAAAATAATAATAACAAAAAGCGATAAAAGTGCATTTTCAGTATCCAAAAATGTATTTCAATGTAGGCAGATAATAAATTAGCAAAAAAGTTTCAGTATCCATTCAATGTGTTCTTAAAGGACATTGCACAACTGAGTCCGAAATCTTTGCGCATTACAAAATAAATGCAGCCTCACGTTGTGTCCCACTGCCTCCGAAACTTAAAATAATTCGGGTCAGGTTCAATTTTCTGCGTTTTCACATCCCTAGCAAGCATTTTCGAATATGAAAAACCCAAAAAATGCACACGAAAATTTCAGAATCGGTGTGCAGTGACCTTTAGACTGATTTAATGCAAGAACACCTTCTAATGTTTTGTTGTACCATTCAATTAATGATTTTTGTTATTTAGATGAAATAAATTCTTTCTAAAGAGGATTTCAATGTCGTCTTCGATGCTTAAATACATGATTTAATTTTGTTAAAATCCTTGGCCGTTTTTCTTAGCTATGATGAAAATATAAGCATAGTAACATGAAATGATATTTTACCAGGTACTAGGCTATAAACAATATAAGCCAATTAATAAGCTAACTAATATCACTTTAGGCTACAGAATATGGCTGTTAAGAGATGAAGCACAGCCTGCCGTCATTTTTAACATAAGATTTTCTTCATCTTTAGAATTACCACCATTTCAAATGTATTTTCAATTTCGTTATTAACCTTAATAGTTTAAAATGTTGTAAAAAAACATTTAGCAATAAACTGGCACATACCAAATTTCCAACAACACCAAGACCAAACAGTCTTACATGTAACCCACAATTAATTGGCAATAAACAAAACACCGCAAAGATGTTTTCTCAAACTGATGATGAAATTTTCTGGGATTATGGCACAACCAACCAGACCTGAATTTCCCTTCCATTTCCACTGTAACTGCTACACTGAACCTCTACGGCACCAGTCTCACAACGTATTTTAAACATCCCCCAAGTTTATTTCACTCACATTTCAATTATCTGCTCAAGATTTTGGCTGAGGAGACTCTTTCAAACAATGACACAAGAGGTCGGCACTAAGAGGTCTTATTCTAGGCACAAAACTAGTTGAGAGGTTTTTTCTCTTGGTCCTTTTTCCTTGTGTTCCAGTTAGAGGTGGCATTTGTTGTGGATGGGAGGGTGAGGGAAGAGGAATCTCTATGAGGTTTGGCACTGAACACCTCCAGACGGGTAAAAGTCCTCCTCCTCTATGTAGTGGTAATGATGGCGTTCGTGGGTCAGATCACAGTCTTCAAGGTCAGCGTATATATAGAGGTCATCATCCATGCCGTCAGGTTCAATATTTGCCCGTTTTTCAGGCAAGTACCTTTCTAACTCCTTGAGTTTGTTTAATGGGAGGAAATTCTCTTCAGGGAAGACAACCTTAAGAATGAAAACTAGTGCCATTAGTTTATATAAATTACTATTGTAAATGAGAAGTGCAGGAAAAAGCTGGAAAATGTAGATTTAAAAAAATACTTACGCATTTGCTCTGAAATGCATTAAAATGTTATACTTTTTATTAAGCAATTTTGTTTATTTAACTGTAGTTATTTCAGCACATCAACTTAAACCAAAAGAAAATGCTAACTGATTTTAAGGGTAGGTTTAAGATTTTTTTTTTACCCCACAGTACATTTTTTTTTTAATTGTTTTAGTTTTAAAGTCCCCCTGCAGTCATTAATCTTATCCCTTAAAACTCATCTTTGATAATCATTTTAATGTTTTACTTTAATAAATACCATTTCTGTCCTTTAGTGTGACGTAATGTCCTATGGTGTGACACGCATAAAAGAACCACAGATTTGTTTTTATCTCAAAATATCTTAAACAGTTGCGTATTGCAATAGGGGAGATATAAATATCACTCATCTTAAAATGGTAGAATTTTTTTTTGCAGTTTTGAACGGACGACAGCAAAGTTTGCACTACAACTTGTAAGTTATCTACCCAGCTCTGTGTTTGTATGTGTGTATAACATAATTGTGTATATATAACATAACTTCTGAGAATCCAGAAAGGTCCACATTTTGATGTAAATGAAGCCCCTTCTGTTACCGTTTTAAAAGTTTGATGCCAAGCAGTAAATCTTCATGAGTCAGTGACATTACTGCATTAAAAAGGTCTATTCAATAATTAGTACTCACGCTGAAAAGGATGATGAGTTTCCCTTTCTCAAACGGCCGACGGTGCATAGGCATCCCCTCATTTAGAACACATTTCTTATCCCCAGGTCTGACCAGCTCCCCTATTAATGCAACAAAGACAACAATACGTTTGCTTTACACATTTATAGTTTATATAACAGTTACGTCAGCTGTGCTATTAGTAAGATTAAATTTAACCACTAGCCAAGCTTCTAATTGGCAGTTTTAACTCCCTAAATGGCTCAGAAGTATATTGAGAAAAATATCAGAATCAGCTACTCTGAAACTAGGTAGGCCAACTTGAGCACAGCCCACAAGAAGTGATATTACACACATTCCTAGATGTCTGGTGATATACAAGATCAACAAGGCACTAGGGATGCCTATTAGGATCTCTGGAAAAGGCAATAGCAACAATGACCATAAGGTGTGCCATCTGCCAAGGTTATGTAATATCACTCCTGCCATTCTCCCCCAGCCAGATCATCATTAAGAGTGGATATGCTTACAGGTTCAAGACAGAAACTTCCACTAGGCTGTACACAATGACTCACTTATCCACCAACACTGATGCTGGAATATGTAGGTTCACCTGGATGGGATGTGATGAGTAGAGTTCTGTTGTCCAGTGTGTTAATAGGTTTTTGAAAACCACATAATGACTCTACCAACTGTAGCTCCATATTCATGATGAGGTCCTCTCCTTGTCTGAGAGGAGAAATAATAAGTACATTAATCATTATGTTTCTTATATAATATCTATGTATTCTATATGTTCCGTTCCCTAATTGCCCTGTCTACCAAGTACTGTAACAGGCTGCCCCATATACACAAAACAGAGGAAGCGAGACACCTAATCTGAGTCTGTGCTGCCATCTCCAGGATGCAATTTCAATGACATACCTCTGAAAACAACAGACCTGCATCTTGAAAAACAAAGCCTAAATTGTTAAAAAATAAATAAATTAATTAAATTAAAATGTTTTTTTCCATATTATGCTCTCAAGATAATAACAGAACGAAAGTGGTCAAATGTCAAAAGTTTAAAAATAAGTATAACTATAATTTAACTCACAATCTGCTAAGTAGGTGGTTAAAAAAAAAAAAAAAAAAAAACTTAAAATACTCATAACATTAAAAAAAAAAAAGAACTTTACATAACCACGTTAATTTTCTCCCCATTTCAAAAAACAATTTTCTGACGCTTTTTAGGTGTAGCAAAACACCCACAGTCGTAAACTTTCAGTAAGTGGTCATAATTTTAACCTTGAACCAGGATTATGCCTTATTATAAAAATACTATCTTCAGAATCATTCATACATGTGAAAAATCGGCTGAGAATTGAACAAAGTTATAACCTTGCTCAGAAAAAGAAATTAAATGTCTTTTTGGCACTTTTGCTGGTGGTTAAGGGATAATGGTCGACTTCATCTTACAAATGGTTTTTGAAAACAAACAAAAAAAGCTACGAAATGCACATATTTTGTGAGAAAAATATAATTTTTTTTAGAATCAGCACCCCAAAATTAGTTTAAAAAAACCACAAACAAGTATTGAATTTTATTCAGCAAATATAACAGGAAACTAGCGCTAACTTCAAACTTTAATATTACCAGCATTATTTAACATAAATTAACAAACAAAACCAATCACATGATGAAAGTGGTTTTACCTGGTGAAAACCGGGTGTGCTCTCTGATCTAAGACGATGATGATGTCTCCAGGTTCAAGGCCAGGCTCTTGGTCACCCTCCCCATGAAACACTATTTTCTGTCCATCTTTCATACCTTCAATAACACACAATCAAACATAAACAAAAGTAACAGGTAGCGGAGAACTTTTGGACTGAACCGTGCTTTCCTATCACTTTCTTACCTTTATCAATGTGCACTTCAAGAATCTTCTTCTGTCGTAGTATCTTGCGACCAGCGCATGTTTTGCAGCGGTCACGGTGACCAAGTCGCTGGCCTTGCCCCTGACAGCCGGCACAGACTGTTGATATCTGCTGCACCATGCCAGGTGCTAAGTGATGTAGTCTGACCTGGACACCCACGCCGTGACACATAGGACAAACTTCTATCACTCCTTTACGGCCCCCACGACCTGTAGTGAAACATTCAGTAAAAAAAAAACTATTAAGTAAAAAACGTTTGAATTTTAAGTACTACCAGAAAAAAAAACATAAAAAACAAGACAATTTGTTAGTTATACATTGCTTATGAATATATCACTGTTTACGTTTTTTTTTTAGAGAGAGAAATGCTTTCATTTAGCAAAAACGCATTTAATTGATCAAAAGTGATCAAAGAATCATGTAAATATGTAACATTTTTTTCAAATAATAAGCAGCACAACTGTTTTCAACTGTGAAAACAATAAGAAGCCCATGTGATACTAAAGACTGAAGTAATGGCTGCTGAAAATTCTGCTTTGCTATCGCTGGAATAAATTTAATTTTAAAATACATGAAAATAAAGAAATTATTTTAAATTGTAATAATATTTCACAATATTACTGAGGCAAATAAATGAAGCCTAGGTGAGCTTAAAAAAATCTTACCAATCCCAAATGGTAGTGTAAAATATATAGTAACAAAGTTGATAAAATGTCCCTCTTATACAAATAAATTTCAGCAATTCATTACCTTCACACTTGTCACAGATTACATTCTTCTGGACAGCAAGTTTCCTTGTGGCCCCATTATAAAGGTCCTCCAAAGACACAGTCAGCTGATGCACCACGTTCTTTCCTGTGAACAGCAACCACAAAATAATGACTATAAGATCTGTAATAGTTTATGAATTATTCAAAGTGCAGTGCATGTATGTTAGCTTATAAGAACATTTGATCCTGAAAAGTGTAAACAAATATTGAAAATGGGAATATCTGGGATTAAAAATGCAATTTAAATGTACATGTTTTACCAGACAAAAACATCAAATTTTTAAAAAGATGTTTTTAAATGTAAAATATTCTGTACTATTTTATGTTACTAAACACGTTAACTGAAAAAAGGTCTGATTCTTTTGAAAAACAAGCTGTTCTTTGAAACATTCACAAATCTTCCAGGTATGAAATGGATTATCAGGTTTTGTGCTAATTTTGAAGTCTGTAGCAAAGAAAGAAATGAACTTACCTCTTCTCTCCCTGTGCATGCGTCCCCCACCTCCAAAGAACATGTCAAAAATGTCCATGGGGGAGCCAAAACTTGGCCCTCCATTTCCTCCCTCCTTAATCGCCTTTTCACCCCCTCTATCATACACTTCTCTCTTCTTGGCATCTGACAAAACCTCGTACGCTTGGGAGATCTGTTTGAACTGGAAATACAGAATAGTTAAGGGGTCATACAATACTTGGAGGCCACTCTGATGATCTCTAAGCTGCTATATACATTTCAAAATTATAAAATCACTCAAATAATGTAAATATTAGAGAACTTCAACTTAATACTAGTCACTGATAATGTATAAATTTGTGACAGTCTTACCCTCTCCCCCTCAGTTGGATTTTTATCTGGATGGTATTTCAGTGCTAGTTTGCGATAAGCTTTCTTCAGCTCTTCAGGGCTTGCATTAGGCTTTACACCCAGCATATCATAAAAACCAGTCTCTTTCACCATAGTTGTTGCGCCCCGAACAGGTTAACCTAGTCAGAAGACACATTTTAAAAAACGACGTTTAACAGTTATTTCATAACTATTTCATTAGCATTAACCGTGTTAGAATTACTGTAAAGCTTGTCCATATTTTCAGTCTCATAATATTAATAACGTTACCACCGGTTGGTAGAAATCAATTAAAATTACATTCAAATCACCAAGACATTCACACAGATTTAACTTGACAAATCACTTTAAAACTATTTCGTCCTTAGTTGTGTTAATAGATTTCAGATAGAAGTGCTGATTTCAAAATCACACGAAATTAAATATCAAGCTATGCTGTGTCTGTTACAAAAAGGCAGCATTTTAGAGAAAAACAACCAAAACAGAAAGAAAACAAAGACCACGATCACGTGATTCACGCCACAGCATTTTATTTTAATAAATCGTCTAACTACCGTAAAATATGGTGAAATCCCTTCTCGTCTTATGACTCCGTGTACCAAACAAGAGACTTCCAGAATCTTCCAGCAACGCTCTACATCTTCTTCTGGTGGAGCTTTATTGAACTTTGATTGCAGTGCGACCTATTTCTGCCACCTACTGTACGTAGTGACGTATGGCAGGCAATGACGAGCAGCTGTTTCATGAATAACGTGCCGTCGATAGCAGCTAATTTTTTTCAGTATTTCAGTAACTCTCTCTGGGCGACGATTCTCTTTCATCTGTATTATTTATAATAAATCACTAGCGCTTAGCTCACAAATTAAGTTTTATAATTACAAATGACATTCAACATTAAAAATCACTAAATTATTATAGTGTTGAGTGTCTCCGATATCCTTCAGTTATCCCTTAATATTAAGCCATCAGAAGCAGCTACCAAAACTCGAATCTTTGCAAAAAAAGATCGCCCGCCCGAACAGGGACTTGAACCCTGGACCCTCAGATTAAAAGTCTGATGCTCTACCGACTGAGCTATCCGGGCTTCGAAAGCTCACCCTCTTACAGCGACATCTATTCTCTCACTATTTAGTTGCACTGAACTCACTTTGCATTTGAGGAAATGACCAAGTAATGTCGATTAAGAGCGCTTGCAAATTTCGGAGAAATTTCCACATTCTTTTATTTTTTGAACGTGCCAATAAGGAATATTCCCAACGAAGGCGCGAAAAACCAAAAGCTTTATGTCTGAATGAGCGGTTTTTAAAAGACTATTTTACTATGTGATAATATGTCTACTACAGTATAAATTCCAATACTGTTCGCGTGGATGTTTTCGGCAGGCTCCATAGCTCAGGGGTTAGAGCACTGGTCTTGTAAACCAGGGGTCGCGAGTTCAAATCTCGCTGGGGCCTCATTAATATTTTGTGCAGCCGATTCCACTCAAAGAATACGGTAAACAGCGTTTACGAATTTACACAGTTTACACCAGATTCATTCTAACCAATCTGCTATAAGTTATTCACGTTAAAGATATCCTACCGCTTCTGGAATCTTTCATTTCAGAGAAAGGTCTGTGTCCTATAACACTAACCGTGCTATTTATTTATAATTTGTTATATATTATGTTAAGGAGCTCAAAATGAACACTTTGACGACTATTATGTAGCGCAAAAACCCCGGAGAGGTTCAAGAGGTGAGAGGTTCTATGTCCATATGAAAGATAGATGGCGCTAAGAGTTAAATGTCGTACCACAAGGAACTTCAGGTCTTGAACCAAATCTGTTTCAGAGCGTTAGAAATACCATTACCTGACACGTGTTGTACATCTTTGTTTATCACAGCAGTTGTTAGATGCAACATGTTTCATTCAGAATTTAATACTTCCCTTTTGTGTTTGAAAATGAGACTATGTTCTCAACAAATATATTGCAAAAATAACTATGTAATAATTATATTACATTGTAGTCTAGATTGTATATACCCTACCAGTCAAAAGTTTTTGAACAGTAATATTTGTGAAAAAAGTTTTTTTTTAAAGAAGTCTCTTCTGCTCACCAAGCCTGCATTTATTTGATCCGAAGAACAGCAAAAACAGTAACATTTTGAAACATTTTTACTACTTAAAAGAGCTGCTTTCTATTTTAATATATTTTTAAATATAATTTATTCCTGTGATCAAAGCTAAATTTTCAGCATCATTATTCCAGTCACACGATCCTTCAGCAATTATTCTAGAATGCCGAACTGCTTCAAGAAACATTTGTTATTATTATAATTACTACTATTATCAATATTTAAAACAGCTGAGTTCTTTGATGAATAGCAAGATCCAAATCTAATAAATTAAATCAAATCTTTAAATTAATTAAAAGTGATGAAAAAGACATGTATATAATCTTAAAAAAGATTTCTATTTCAGATAAATTCTGAATGCTGTTCTTCTGAACTTTCTATTCATCAAAGAAACCTGGAAAAAAATTATACTCAGCTGTTTTAAACATAATAATAGTAAATGTTAAAAAAATAATAGTAAATGCTAAAATTCAGCTTTAAAATCACAGGAATAAATTACTAAAAGTATAATGATTAAAATATATTCAAATAGAAAACAGTTATTTTAAAAAATAAAAATATTTCAAAATTTTAAAATGTTTTTGCTGTACTTTGAATCAAATAAATGCATGCTTGGTGCAGGCAGAAGAGACTTAAAAAAAACATTAAAAATGCATTGTGTTTCATGCCACAATTTTGTTTTGAGGACTTGATTTTAGTGTTTATTCTGAGGTTAACTGAACATTAATAAAACATAGTACTCCACTAGTATTTATAATAACAAAGTAGATTAAAAAAAAAGATATTTATCATCAGTTGATTTAACGTGACTCTGGCCTGACTTAACAACATATGCACTTAAAAAAACGTTCTGTATAAAAACGCATGCTTCAGTGGTTTTCTTTGATCTTATTTAGAGATAACATTACATTGAATACAACTGTTTATATAAGCAAGCAGGCTAAAATTAGGCCAGTTTCTGTTTAGGCAATTATCCTACTGGATATCTATGATTTTTTTTTCGTTCCGTTGCAACACAAATCATCATATCGGTTGCTCACCTGCAAGATACATGAAAAAACATGACCAACCAAACAGGTTTCGGCATCTGTGGTGCGTTTAGCAACGTCTGATTTGTGAACGAATCGTTCCTTGTTCACGAATCGAAATGAATCGCTCCAAGTGGTTCTCAAACCAGCGCACCAACTTAAAGAACCGTAGCAATCTGATTTCGAAACAGCAGCATACTACTCCCATACTATATTATAGATATGGAATAGGATTAATAGCAGTATGACAGCATGTTATTATGATACGCGAATCCTGCGTGTCTCTTTCGTATATTCACTGTGGGATCACATAAAAATGACATGCTCAAATCGGAACAATATACTAGCACACTATTACTATTCCTAACATAGAAAAATAATATAAAAATAGTTCGAATATTATGCAAGTATGCTTTTCCGAATTCAGCAACAGATTAATTTTTTAAGCGGTTCATTCAAACGAACTGTTCGAAAGAACCGATTCGCGGAAATGAATCGGACTTTCCAGCACTGGAGTTGGGCATTACTCACAGTCGTGTGTAATGCTGGGGAGGTGTTGGGTGTCACTTCTTCTGTTCAGTTCGCTGCACACAAAACCACGAGCGGTTCACCAGAGATCGTTTACTCGAAGTCTACATGATTTTCGATAAATCGCACCTCGTGGCGCAAGGAACTATTAAGAAAGAGAAGAAACACAAACCGAGGAACAGTAAACGCCGAATGTGTAGAATAAGGAAGAAGAATATTGGTCCGTTGACTATTTGTTGACACTCGTAAGGAGTTGTTGGGATCTCTTGCGCTCAACCATGGAAGTGATACGGAGATTTCTTTCGTGATGCTGCGATCTCACGCGTAAGCGTTCCCTACAGAAATGTGAGTACACCTGAGATTTTTTAATACTTATTTATGTCGGAAATCATGATATAAAAGCTCAAAACACATACTCGTGTGTCTATAGATGTTATACCAGGCAGTACAACATTAGCAAATCTGTTCTCACGCGTTCACAAAACGGTTAGTGATACGTAACTACTTTTTCAATTGTACTTATAGGGACACGATGTTACTGGCCTCCGCCGTGGTCGTCTGGGAATGGCTCAACGAGCACGGGCGCTGGCGGCCGTACAGCCCAGCCGTGTCTCGCCACATAGAGGAGGTGATAAGAAGCGATCCCCGCGGCGGCAGCGTCGTTCTAGGCCAAGCTGACAGTCGCCTATCGCCCTACATCATCGATCTACACTCCATGCATCAGTTCAGACAGGATACCGGTAAGATGAATATCAACAGCGCATCATTCTACATGTGGCAAGCCACTTTTACATTCATTCTTTGTAGCAGTTGCAATTTCTTTTATTTTATGTACGTGTTTCACTAGTTTCACAATATCACTAGTAATTAGTTCAGTAGTGACTTGAAATGAAATGCCTTTATCAAGCATTCAGTAGGTAATACTGCTTGCTAATCACTACCTCAGAATTGACAAGTAAATTGCAGTTGTTATTAGTAACATTTTTTTAAATCTTATAAGTGTTTTTAATTGAACTATGAGCAATTCTGAGTAGTCCTTGCATTTTGAGTCAACCAGTGAGACAAGAAATGTTATGGGAATGAACACTAGTAGCAGGTGCTAGTCAAACTGGATTAAATACTAATAACAAAATAGTTACTAGTAACCCAACCAAGCTGTAAATTTAAAAGGATTCTTATTAATAAGACTATTATTTTGTGGTTCCCACCTTGAAATGAAAAAATAAAAAAGGTAACTGCTACTCTTTATCTCACAATTTGGATTTTGTTTCTCGCAATTTTGAGATTTTTTTTTTCCTCACTTACAACTGTGAATTTATTTAAGATGCAAAAAGAGGAATTGATAAACCGAGCCATTTATGCTAGAGCCGCTCCGATTTCAAGCGTTTTACTAACAAAAACCAGATCAAATTAAAAGAGACATTTATTGTCGAATTTCGACATCGCTTGTAATCATTTTAAAAAGCATGTTGTGATGGGTGAAACTGTGCTTTTCGAAACTCCGAATCAATTAAACCATTGCGTCGCAAAATGATTCAGTTTCGAAGCTCTCCAATCGGAGCACGGAGTATCGGGAATCGTTTGTTTTAGACCGAAACTTCAGAATGGGTTCGTCAATCATTTGACTTGGATCAGGACTTTAAATCGTGTATCATAAAATGATCTGACATGATGGTACACAAAAGATTATTCAGATTGAGACATCAGAGTGTGGATCGCAAACCTTTGATTTAGATTGAACTTCGGAGCGGGTTCGCAAATCTTTTAATTCACATTGGGACTTCGGAGCGCGTATAGTGAATCATTTGTTTCAGATCGGGATTTCGGAGTGATTTTATTAACTTTAGAAAACATCAAACCATTAAGGCAGTACAGCTGTGTATACACAAATACAAATCCTTTAAGAAAACTGACAGTGGTTTTTTTTTGGATAAGATATTGTTTGATAAGTGAGTTCTCTGATTGAAGTCCTTGAAAATCAAAAAAGTAGTTCTTGAAAAGTCCTTGAAAGACCTGGAATTTCATTTTTCATTCTCGCAATTCAGACTTTTTTTTTCATGCATTTCTGAATTTATAAAAAGTAAGAGGAAATAGGATCACACTTGTGAGATATTAAGTCAGAATTGCAAAGAAGAAGTCAGAATTGTGAGATAAAGTCAATTTTTTTTGTCGCACTTTTAGAATTATGAGTAGTGGCTAAGGAATAAGTGCTAGTATCTGTTGGTCAATCTAAAGAAAATACTAGTCATTATTGAGATGCTTGCTAGTGATTAAAAAAAAAAAATAAAATTTGTAACAGGCGACTGTTACTTTTATGGAATTAAGAGTTAAGTGCCCCTCAAATATACAACATGTTAATATTGCAGTCTGTTTTACAATCTGATACAAACATTTAAATCAGTTTGTTGAAAACATAGCTACAGTTTATAAAAAGTGAGTGGCAAATATCTAATTTATGATGCATTATTTTAAAGCACATCTGTGCTCTAAAATAAATATACTCTTGCAGTCTGCATTCAGTGGTTTTGATGAAGTGTTGTTTTCGCACCTTCACCAGCAAATTCTTAACACTTATCTGCTTACGCATATGCATTCATTTCAGTTTTGAAGTGTGACACTGAATAATGTCCACTGTCTGCCTAGACAGCTGTTGTTTTGGAAGAATATACAGTGGCACACTGCATAGCAAAATGTGAGACAAGTGACATTTTTTGCCATAAGCAGACAATATATGAAGAGTTCAGATGCAAAACCAGCTAAAAGCCATCTCGGTCAAAGATGAGATAATGATACTGAGTGAATGCTCCTGACACATAGTACACATCCATCGAATACTTTTACTTCAAACTCGCTAAATTCCAGCCTCAGCCCAATCAGAAGTACCAGTACTTACATAGAAACCTATACAAAGTAGCCAGAAAGAAATGCTAATTTTAAAGAAATATGTCAGATGGATTTAGCTGGATTTGCATCTGAACTCTTCATATGTTAAACAGTATAATATGAAAAGCAGATTTATGGATGATTGGACAACTCAGATGAAGGGAGTGAGAAAATAGAAGTTCAGAAAAAGGCGTGTCATGCTGTAGTGAACACAGCTTGTTATAAAACTCCACCCATTTTTCTTGTAAAAATTTACCAGACATGCTGAAGAAATTAATTTTGTGGATACAGTGCTTGAAGCTGAGTGTTATTTTGATCTTGCACAATTTTAGTCGAACTAAACCTCTGTTTCTTTAGATTTACATGTAAAGTGTTTGAAGTTCTGTACGTTTGCAGCCACTGATTAAAGTGACTCACAGGAAATTTTTGGGTCAAAACCACCTATTTATCCCTGTGGATAAAGGGGCTTGGTGTTAATCAAGTGCACAAGGACACTCGTCACCGTACAAGCCCAGTGTGAATAATGCTTTATAGATACACACACCCAGGCAGCTCCCAAAAATCATCTTTCTGCTAACACCCAGATTGTATTGAAACTCAGACTTTTCTCAGGTTACGTTTTGCAGCCGAACTAAGATGAAATTGGTGACATTTGCAACCTTTATCGCGCTGTCAAGACTTGCCCTAAAAAACCTGCAAAGTAACTCGCTCAGACACACGTACACAGAGAGTGAAGTTCCTTAAAGGACTACCCAGGGAAATGAGCACACTTCCATGTGAAAGAACGAAACTATAAAGATTGATTGACCAGAGAAGAAAAGGGGAGTGGTTGTCATTGTGCAACTGGCCAGTGTGTAGTTTCATCAACTCTGGGCCCCTTGGGTGCCGTCAGTTACTCTGTTTTCCATTGCAGTCGGGAGATTAGTATAACATGCGCACACACACACACATAGGGAAGGATTGTGTTTCTCCTCATCCAGTGACTCTCACATGGTTAGGCTGAAGAATTGAGGGAATGTTATAATTTCTTCAGGCTGACCATTCTGGAAATCATTTCTGTTGGTATCCCACTCACTCCCTCCCTCCCATAAACACACGCACATGCACTACCAGTCAAATAAATACGATTTTTTAAAAAGAAGTGTCTTATGCTCATTAGGGACGCATTTTCTGAATAAAAATACATTAAAACAGCAATATTGTAAAATATTTTTACACTTTAAAAAACGTTTTCTCTGTATATGACCCTGGACCACAAAACCAGTCTTAGGTAGCACGGGTATATTTGTAGCAATATACATGCATTGTATGGGTCAAACTTATCCATTTTTCTTTTATGCCAAAGATCATTAGGATATTAAGTAAAGATCATGTTCCATGAAGATATTTTGTAAATTTCCTACCATTAATATATCAAACTTAATTTTTGATTACTAATATGCATTGCTAAGAATTTCATTTGGACAACTTTAAAGGGGATTTTCTCTCTTTTTTTTTTGCACCCTCAGATTTCAGATTTTCAAATAGTTGTATCTTGGCCAAATATTGTCCTATCATAACAAACCATACTTCAATGGAAAGCATTTTATTCAGCTTTCATATGATGTGTAAATCTCAATTTCAAAATTTCAAAAAACTGACCCTTATAATGGTTTTGTGGTCCAGGGTTACATATATTTTAAAATGGATATATTTATAAAAATGTAATTACATTTTCAGCACCAATTCCTCCGGTTTTCAGTGTCACATGTATTATTATGAGTAATTATTAGTGCTTAATTATTATTATTATTGGTTCTTACTATTATCATTCTTATATTTATCAATGCTGAAAACATGCATGCTTATGTTTGAAATATTTTTTATATTTTTTTTAAATACTGAGATACTGTTATATTTTATTTTTCAGTATTCTTTGAGGAATAGAAAAAAAGTAAAATAGTTTTTTTAATAGGAATCTTTTGTAAGATTAAAATGTCTTTACTGTTATTTTAAACAATTTAGCGTATCCTTGCAAAATAAAAACTCTTTTTTTTTTTATTCTACACTACATTTTGAATGACAGTTTATGAAGGTTCCACAAAAAATAATCAGCAGCAAAAACTGGTTTTAACATAATAATTGATAAGAATCAAGAATAAGTTTCAAGAAGACAATAAGTTAACAATAAGTTAATCAAGAAGAAGTTTCATAAGCACCAAATCAGCATACTAAATGATGATTTCTTAAGGATCATATGACACTGAAGACTGGAGTAATGACTGATAAAAATTCAGCTTTGCATCACAAGAATAAATGACATTTTAAAATCTATAAAAAAGAAAGCAGCTGTTTTAAACTCTAATAAAATTTCACAATATTACAGTTCTTACTCTATTTGTAATCAAATAATCACAGCCTTGGTGAGTGTAAGACATTTCCATAAAGTTATCAAGTAAACTTTTGACGGGTAGTATAGTTGTTGAGCCGCAAGCAATAGCTTGTCTTCCATCCTCACTGATTTTCAGTCCTTAGAACCACTTTATAAGTAGTTTGTGGCCCCTTTTTCTTCTCTTTATCTGCAACTCTCTCTCTCTCTTTTTTCCCTTGGATTCATGCTCTAGGGGTGTGCCTTTGTGTGCCTCAGTTTTGCTTAAGCCCAATGGGTTATGGGACACCCCCTGGGGTGCGAGGTGACCCCGATTCTATCTGGGGGCCTCCTCACGGCATTATGAGTGTAGTATTTTTTGTTTTATTTTGTCTAGAACAGACATTTTTAAACATGCTATAAATGTGTTTACTCCAAAATCACAGTCACAGTTAACGATGTAACCACTTGGAATGTTGTTTAATAATTGCATGTACCATGACAAAAACATAATGCATGCTGACTGACATGACAGAGGCAATACATAAAGAAAGAAATGCTAAATTGCTTCCCAAAATTGCTCATCCATCAGTGATAATATTTAATTACTTAGTACAGAGCTGTTATAAACAACTAGATAAAACATGTATCAAAGGTTTTAACATTTTTTTTGCATTTATTGAATCTGATAAACGTATTTTTTTTAAGAGAAAGGAATAAAGATGTTACTTTGAAAGACAGGAGAGAAATAAAAATGGGGACCATGATGGAGTAACAGAGCCAGCAACAATGGAACAGATGGACAGTCCCTGTACACCTGCTGTAGGGCTTTGTGCTGCTGAAAAGGTCCTGGGATCCTTAACCCAATGTCACAGTTTATGATCTGCTGTAGCACAGCCGTTTACTCCCACTCACATACTAGCACAAGCTTGCGCACTTTAAGTGCGGGCAGTATGATTGGCATGTGAAAGTGGACATGGCCATCTGTTGCTGTGGCTGCAATGTTGAGAGGAGGCACAGTAGTTAGTTTCATCTGGACAGAATGTATTGAACTTGAGACATTTAAGTACGACACAATCAATGCTGATGGAATCATTTACTTTACTTTCTGTAAAGTAACATATGTCATGAGAGAAGGTTATTTTGTGATCTCAGAATGCAGAACATACTGTGCTTTAAAATCCCCCTTTTTTAGTGTTCTAAAACACGTCTGTGTTAAAAAAAGATGATGATAGTCTAGTGTCAGGTTATAATGCATTGTGGACAGCCCTGTTGAGAGCCTTATGGGAGTGGCATGCCGTCTTGCTTGCAGTGCAGGCGGGGTTGAAAAATTACATTAATTGTTAGAATAATCTGATTCGTTAATAAAATGTGTCACATTTCAACAACTCATTTTTTTTAAATAAATTGTGACGCAAAAGCACATACACCTTTCAAAACTTTGAGATCAATAAATTTTTTAAAAAGAAATTTATATTTTTTTACTCGGGTAGGTTGCATTAAAATGATCAGAAGTGACTTTAATAACATATATAATGTTACAAAAGATTTATGTTTTAAATAAATGTTGTTGTTTTGAACTTTCTATTCATCATCGAATCCTGCCTTCCACAAAAATATTAAGCAGCACAACTTGAATACCAAATTAGCATATTAAAATGATTTCTAAAGGAGCAGGTGATAGTGAAGACTGGAGTGTTGGCTGCTGAAAACTCAGGAATCACAGGAATAAATTACATTATAAATTCTTTTTTTTTTGGCATTTTTGCCTTTATTATGACAGGACAGTGTAGAGATGACATGAAACGACGTGGGAGAGGGAAAGGTCTTTGAGCTGGGATTCGAACTCGCGACACATATACCGCAATGGCGCTACATGTTGGCACGCTGCCCGCAAGGCTATTGGCGACAATTGTTTTCCTTTTTAATTAATTCTAAGTTGTAATAATATTTCTCAATATTACTGTATTTTTTAAAATCTGCTTTTAAATAATAGTGTACGTTCAACACACTTGCTGCACAGTCAAGCTATAAATGTTTAAATGCAACATGAACTCATTTTGTGCACATTTTTATTGAATTGTTTTGTTCTCTGGCCCTAGAACATACCACATTTTTTTTAAAAGCAGTCCCTGAGATGCATAATTTGAGTGTCCCTGCCTTAAGGCATATATATGTGCCTCTCACATGCAGTTAAATGCCACATAAATCCACAATACATGTGTTTATCATTAGCGTGACTGTATCAGTGAAATGACTTGTCACAAACAGCAACAGAAAAAGCATGGTGAATAGTTCACCATCTGAACTATTCATCTGTTACCAAAAGACATTGTTTCATTCAGGTACAATAGAGCTGAAAGGGAATGACTGTGATTGAGGCACAGAGCTGGTAAAGTGAGTTCAGACACAATGAAGGATTATCAAAGCGTATTGATGTCTTGCTTTACCCCACCTAATTTCTGGAACGTGCCTTTTATAATTTGACTGAAGTTGCGTAATATCTGCAAAATCATGCAGAGTGTAAAATTAAAGCATATAAAACATATAAACATCACATAAAATGTAGTATTTGTACTTCATTAGTGTTTTGTACTATTTAAAAGTTCTAGTAGGTGTATCTAGGTGTTAAAAAAAGAAAATGTTCTTTTACTGCTTTTATTGCTTGTAAAACTCAGTGTATTCCCAGTTCTCCTCTTGTGCTAAAGTTCACGCCTCAGTAGGTCTTTTGTGCTCAACGGCTCTTTGCTTTATGCTCAGATCTATTTATTCAGATGGGCTTTTGCTTACTCTGTGTGTGCCAGCAGCACTTTGTCATAAATTCCGAAATGTATTTCGTGCATTAGCTAAATGGATATTGCGTGTATTGCCCTAGTTGCTGCTTTATATTTGATTGAAGAAGTCTTACCTTAAACCCTCCAGATCCTGATCTGATCTAGAATGAATGGGTTTAAATTTAAACATGTGCAGAACACAACAATAGGCATTCAGTGGATATAATGGGGGATTGAATGCTTACATTGAAGACATTGTGCAATTATTATCCTGTTAGTTCTCTCCTATAATACCAGCTGGGTGTCTTTGATATGCAGTATTGTTCTGATACTTATAAAAGAAGTAGTAGAATTAAGGCTGCTGATGATCAAATGAAAATTACTGTGTGACATGTTGACAGACTACCTCTTTTGTAAAAAACTCTTTATTTAAAGCAGGGCTCTACACTTTTCTTTTTTAGGAGCACATGTGCTCCTAACGTAAAAAATGTAGGAGCACAGTCAAAATTTCAGGAGGTGATATTTGACTCCTTAAAGTGATTTACAGGGGAATTTTGTTTTTACCTTTGTAATGGCATTTTTCTTTATTAAAAGTATGTCATCTTTTATGTCAGTTTTTTTTAAATTATATTTTATAAGCTTAACTGAATAATAACAAGTAGAATAAGAGTAAGTTACCAATTAAATTAAATCAGTATTAACAACATTTATTTGTACTACAGAGGTGGCATAGAAGAACATAAAAGTGGCTTGTAGGTGTATTTTCATACAGGCTCAGAGGTGGCACGAGTGCAATCAAATTCATAAATTCATGTTGAGATTAATGTTTTAAATATAAAATTTTGAATATAGAAATATTATTTAAATAACTGAAAGGATGCTTTAAAAATGAACATACTAGGTGGCAGAAAGTCACTGATTTAATGACTGAATCGTTCATTTATTTGATTCGTTAAAACGGATGATTTATTTAGGAATAAAGCAAGTGACTGTCTTTATAAATGGGAAATTGAATCACTGACTCACTAGATTTGTTTAAATACGCATGTTCATTCATAAATGAAACACCGCTGTGTTTAAATGGAGATATGCAGCGGCTAAGTTGTGACTTGTTTCAAATTATTTTTGACAACGAAATAGAGCAAAATCAGGCAAAAGTGTTAAAGTCACTTAATATTAACCTCTTGTTTATTTAACTGTTGTATTAAATCAATATCTCTTTTTCAAACTCCTTTAAAAATCTGTAAAAGCTGTCACTCATCTTAGTTCATCGCGATCTCGAAGTTCCATTGTAATCAACAAAGCTTTCTACACTGCACAATGAATCTCTTATTTACACTCTCTACACTTTGTTTATGAAAGAATTCATGAGATATGTCTGTGATACATTACTCAACGTTTCAATAGCACATAGAAACCTTTGAAGCTCCCCTCAGCGCAAACACAAATATGCTGATCGGGTCAGTCGCACTGGTGCTCCTAAATATTTTTCCATAGTCGCACGCAGTAGTTTTCAGTCGCAAATGCCCTGATTTAAAGGCATTCTCCACCCAAAAGTGAAAAGTCTCTCATCATTTACTCACCCTCAAAGTATCCCAGATGTATATGAATTTCTTTCTTCAGATGAACACAAGTACACAGTCCCTTTAACTGGTTCATTATGTCTGTTTTATTATGGTTGATTTATAACCCTACCGTTTACCTCCTCAGGTACGTTAAGACCAGTGCGACGGAGTTTCTATGACCCCACCTCAGCACCAGGCAAAGGTTGGATATGGGAGTGGGAAAATGACGCAGGTTCCTGGACGACCTATGACATGGAGGTGATCATCGCCTTGCAAGCGGCATGGGACCGACAGCAACCCTGGCTGGACATGACATCTATGGGCTTTTGCTACTTTGTGGACTTCCAGACCATGACCCAAATTAACAGGCAAACGCAGAGGCAGCGGCGCATCCAGAGACGCTCAGACATGGTTTACCCTCTAGTCTCTGGGCCGCTGCCTAAAACCTCACCCGCTTGGGGTACAGGCTCAGGGTCTGGGGGCATTTCTAAAGGACTTACACCAGGTGGGGGCTCGACCGGGGCACTTCTTGGGGTTGGTGTTTCTGGTTCTACCTTGAGTAGAAAAGGAAGTATGGTTTATCCAAGCGGGACACTTTCGGTATCATCTCTCGCTCCTTCTGGACAGCCATGTGCTTGCCAGCAGTGCATGCTGGTGTTGAGTGTAAAGGCAAATGGCACCTCATCACAGACACTGGGACGTGCAACAAAGCCAAACAGTCCTAAATCCAACTTTGGGACACTTCCATCCTCCTCTGCGTCCATGTCTGTTTTAAACTCGTATTCTCATACACTACCACATGGCACGTCTTTAAAATGCTCACTCTCAGAAGAAGCCAAGAATTCTGCTGCTTTTGATCGGTCATTGTCTCTTCTCACGTCGGGCACTGCCAATCTCTCAGTCTCCTCTAGCCGCCCACCGCCTCCAACTCTGTCATCACCAAATCAACAGCCTTCATCCGCCCAAAGCTCATCGTCTTCAGCATCATTTGTGCCAACTGCCATGCTTATTAACACATCAACCAGTCCTGCATCATCTACAGATTTGACGTCATCTTTAAGAACGCTGCCCTCTCAGCGCTCTGCTGCCTCTGCTGCCTCTGCTGCCCCTCTACCATCTCGTGCCAGTCTGACAGGGCTTAGCCGGCCTGCTTTGCAGAGAATTGCCATGGCACAGTCACGGGCCCTTATTGCCTCTGGGTGAGAAATTTTACCATTTTTTCAGATTTTCAGAATACACATTAGTATTATTAAAAGCATTATTTTTATATTTAGATTGTAATGTTACAATTTTAGAATATAATGTGATTTTAACCATTTTTACACTATATATATATATATATATATATATATATACATAGCATAGCCTACAGTTACTATCACTGTATTCGTTTTCATAGCCTTTAAACCTTTAATATGAACATTGTTTCACTGTATTTAAAAATCCAAACAGAAAAGAAATTAGACATAAAAAATGATTAAACTGATCAAAAGTGCCAATAGACATTTATTATGTTCCAAAATATGTATTTTCTAAGTAAGTTTTCTATTTCAACTTTCTATTCAGCAAAGAATCTTGAAAAAAAAATACATCATGGTTTCCACATAAACATTAAGCAGAACAACAGTTTTTAGATTTGGTAATAATAAATAATGTTACTTTAGTACATCAAATAAGTATATTAGAATGATTTCTGAAGAATCATGTGACAGTGAAGACTGGAGTAATGATACTGAAAATTCAGCCTTGCCATCACAAGAATAAATTACATTTTAAAATATATTCAAATACAGTTTAATGTAACTTTTTTCTGATAATATTTAACAATATTTCAGTTTGTACTGTATTCTTTCAAAACATTTTATAAACCTTAAACTTTTAAACTCTTTTGTATATTTAGAATATTATAAATATATTATATATATTATACTCAGGGCTTGACATTAACCTTTTAGCTCAACAGCCACTGTAGCTAGTGGTTTTCCAAAATTACTAGCCACTCAGCATTTTCACTGGCCACAATTATGTTGTTGGGGAAATGACGTTGCTTAAAGTTGCTGCATACTAAAAAATGTTAGATTTTTCCTATTTACAGGGCATTTTCCCCTAACCATATTAAATGCATGTGTCAGCTTTCATGTCAAATTCTTATATTTTATTAATAATTTCACTTAAGTTTATAAAACACTATAGGGCTGTTACCAATCAAATGAAATCAGTATTAAAGGGTTAGTTCACCCCAAAATGAAAATTATCCCATTATTTACTCACCCTCAAGCCATCCTAGGTGTATATGTCTTCTTTCTTTCAGACGATCAGAGTTATATTACAAATTAGCCTGGCTCTCCCAAGCTTTAGAACAGCAAAGGTGGGTGTTTCTCTTCATCAGTCCAAAACAAGTACAAAAAAGTGCATCCATCCATAATAAAAAGTGCCTCGCACGGCTAAAGGGGCTGAATAAAGGTCTCCTGTAGCGAATCAATGTGTTGTTGTAAGAAAAATATCCATATCTAAAACGTAATGATCACTTTAATCTAGCTTGCGCTAACAGTTGTACATGAAAGCAGCTCCGGGCGGATGACGTAGGACGACAGTGTTGCGCATGTGCCAGTGAGTGCTGTGAAAACCAGTGTTTGTTTACAGGAGCTAAGGAAGCAAAGTTTCCATACTTTAGGAAAGGAAAACCAGTCTCTTGGTTTATATTGTAAATTTATTTGTAAATTGATATTTATAAATCCTCATTTTGTACTTCTAATTCGTGACCGTTGTTTTGTTTTGATCTCTCCACGGCGCGTTCGTGTTTGTCACATCTGAGCGGCGCATGCGCAATGCCGACATATTACGTCTACCGCCATCATTCTCTGTACGACCATTTGGCGCAAGCTAGATTAAAGTGATTCTTACATTTTAAATATGGACATTTTTCTTACAAAAATACATTGATTCGCTGCAGGAGGTCTTTATTCACCTCCCAGAGCCGTGTGGGGCACTTTTTATTATGAATGGATGTGCTTTATTGGACTTGTTTTGGACTGATGAAGAGAAACAACCACCTATGCTATTCTAAAGCTTGGGAAAGCCAGGATAATTTTTAATATAACTCCAACTGCATTCGTCTGAAAAAAGGAAGTCAATACACCTAGGATGGCTTGAGGGTGAGTAAATAATGGGCTAATTTTCATTTTTGGGTGAACTAACCCTTTAACAAAACTGGTCTTTTCACTGCAGAAGAAACAGAAGCAGCTGAAGTGGCATTTAGATACATTTACATAGACAGTTTAATGAAGCTGAAATGTAGCACGAATGCATTTACATTGCAAAATTACAACAGTATAAATAATGTTATGCGCTTGGTGTTTAAAATCAGTTTTTTTATATAATATGAAATGTTGGAAAACAATGCAAAGATAAGCTACTTTTAATATGAAAGTAAACCGCCAATAGGTGGCAGCTAGTGACCGTCTTAATGAATGAGTCATTGAGTCATGCCTTCAAACAATTCTTTCAGACAGCTGATTCATTCAAGAATGAAGCATGAATTCTTCATGAATGGACCACTGAATCATTGACTCAAATGATTAATTCAAAAACACAGAATCATTCAGTGACAAAACAATGCTGCCTTGCTCAGAGAAGCATGACAGTTGTGCTGTGATCTTTGGGAACTTTTTTCGTTTACTAAATTTAGCAAAAACAGTCAGCACTGACAATATTGTGCTATAATTTAACTACTCATTTAAACTCTTGTACAAAATCAATGTCACATTTGCAATCGTGGTTTTCAGGGAAAACAGCACTCTCTTGGTCGTGTCATGTTGCTTAACTAGGCTACGTGTTATAAATATAAAAACTACATTTTTACCGCAGTATGTTTCTTCTGTGTGCAGTTGTGTTCATTTGTTTTGATTTCTCCACAAGATTGTCTCACACACAGTCAAGCTGCGCAATCCTCAATTGGCGCGATCTGGTTACTGTCAATACATTATCCATTATCAATTGCGGTTTTAACCAAATGTAATAAAATCAGAATCATTCTCGACGAAATTTCGGTGTTTCCCTAATTAGATGTTTTAATCAGATTAGTTGTCCGGTCGGGCAAGTAAAATTCTCTTTCACTTGCCCCTTCAAAAAAATCCACTCAGACAAGCATTAATGTCAAGCTCTGTTACTGTATATGAAATTCAGCCTGCCAAAGTGGCTACTGGGAATGAACATTGGTGGGTGTTAATGTCAAGCCCTGATTATACTAATGTTATATTTGCATATAATAATGTATATTATTTGGTCACTTAAGCCACTCTTGCAAAACATAAAATGTGTGTGGTATTTATTATTAAAAAAAAAAAGATACAAGCACAGTTTACAAGAAAAACTGTGGGTCTAATAATGATTATTATGAATATAACAATAAATAAACCGTTTATAATAAACAAACTGAGCACTTTTTGAAAGTTATCAACATGTTCTACTGCCAACCAGACAGCGGCCAAAAAATAATATTACTCTGGTTACGCTGCTCGGAAACTTTTCTGAACTTCAGCAAACAGACTTTCTCGATTCATATCACCAGTATATATAGTTTAGTGTCAATAGGTGTAAGTTCAACTCATGTATGAGTGTGTTCTTGTATTGTACCCCTCCTCTGTGTGGGAGTGTGTTTCTCACGTTTCTCACACTGCTAAATCATCCATGTCTGCTCTGCTTGATGACCATCTGGGGACAGAATGGTCTTATTCATTCCCTCCCCACCCCCTTTATGTCTATAGCTGCTTCTCTGGCTTTTCCCGCAGCTCTCAGTTGTGATTTCATGTTCACGCTGGGTTTCTGCAGCAACCTTTGTTGACAAGACATGGGCTGGTCTGCATTAGCAACACAATGCTGTCTCACTGAAGCATTTGACATAGTAGAGTTGTGTGTGCATGCCTACGTTTGGAAGGAATTCGGGTAACAAGCAAAAGGTTTTGACATTGTTGTAACAACTGTCTCTTAGTGTTTTCCTGAAGCATTAGACATGACGTTTGGGATGTAGCTTGCGTGGATTGAAAATGGAATAGAACTGGAGCATTTTTACTCTTTTGTGGCTACTTTTGATGTTACAGAGTATGTACTGCTAAAGACAGCTGGTCGATAATTAATCAATAAAACTTGTTCATAGGTTAGACTATAAAGAAAATAAACTATGATCAGATGCAGGAGAACGTTGTGAGTCCGGTGCTCTTTCTAATGGTACATTCTGTTTAAGACATAAAGCCATCTGGAGGCATAGAGCAGCAGTTGTTGAGCATGTGTGTGTGAGAAAACAAAGAGACAAGTCTGTTGTAAAGGCAAGATCAAGGGTCAGTGAAGGTCAAAAGCTTCCCTATTGGCCTTATCCAAACAGCCATCTACCCTCTAAAGCACTTCTTTTATTTTAATGGAAAACAAAACGAGCATACAAATAACAACTACTGCTACAGTGTTTATGATTGGCTACAATGCATAATCTGTTAATCCGTCATCATTTTAGGCAAACACGCAACCACTTAACCACTTCAGCATATTTGCTTCAGTTTTCACTTTCGTGTGAAAAACATCATGTTGCAAATGAAGTGTGCTGCAAACAGAACTTCTATTCAGAAGAGAAAAAAAGTTGTGGTAAACAAAATTTATGAGTGTCAAAACTGTTTCTGTATTCCTTTGTAGTGACATTTTTATTAATATTACTGTGAAATTGTTGATTTCCGATTCACCTGTCTCGAAAACTTAACACCACAGCTATTTTTTTTATCAACGGACATCTTATCTTTTGTTGGCATCAGCACAGTATTGTTACTTGAGCTTCGGAAGGAAGAGAGCATGACAATGAGGAAATGTAACCATAAACGGAGGCATTGCTATTTAGGTCACCTATGTACCTGTTGACAATAAAATGTCAGAAAATATCTGTTACACTTGAAATTTAGAAATGCAAATATAATTCGAACTGACAAATAAGAGTATGCTTCTGTGGCTAAAGCATCTACCTCATTTCTTTTAAAATAATGACTGTGCGAGTCAAAGTGAAATCTGATTTGTTGCCTGATGGCTAGCAAACCATTGACTGTCAATCTTAAAACATTTGACGATTTCTGTCTGCAGACTTTTAAAGCTGTGCCTGTGCGCATTCGAAAGTATATATATAGCCTCAGAAACAGCTGCTAGATTTATACACATTTTTATAAATGTATTTATGTACAGACAAAGCTGTTTTTAAGACTAGCAGCTAACAGACTGTGTAAATAGACATAAAAAAAAAGAAGTGTGGGAAAACATGACAGACAAAACCTTTGAGGGTGTTAAGGAGGAAGTAAAAGGGCTGTACATTAAGGTTGCTTTCTGTGTTTTTTTCTTTTTTGACAACAGAACTTGCTGTGAGATGCGTTTGGTATTTTGTTCCTCATTTTTCACACTGATTTGACCAAAAATGTGCTTATATATTAGTAAATAGTCATTTGACACTTAGCCGAAAGTGTCAAAATGCACTTTCAGTTAAGTATCATATAACTGTTGATGTTGGATGCAGAACAATGCTTTATGTGCACGTTAGTCGTTGAACAAGAACTTCATGTTGAGCTCTAGAAATTCAATCGGTTGCTGGGAAAATTCTTGGTAATTAAAGAAATTGGTAGATTAGCTGTGTCCTAGTTTGACTCTACATTATCATGATATCTATAATGTGAATAATCAAATTCCACTTTAACTTTATCTTACGTTTTCCTTTGTATGGCCAATGAAATACACTCAAAATGCGAGTGTGTGGAAAGTTTCCTTTGTTTTATCCAGGGTGGCAACCAATAAAGCAATACTGCCACCTGCCATACTGGAGCATCAACCAGATTCCAGTTACTTGAGCTGTGTGTTATGAAATGTGACCCTGGACCACAAAACCAGTCTTAAAGGAGAAGTCCACTTCCAGAACAACGATTTACAGATGATGTACTCACCCCCTTGTCATCCAAGATGTTCATGTCTTTCTTTCTTCAGCCATAAAGAAATTATGTTTTTTGAGGAAAACTTTTTTTTTTCCATATGATAGACTGATATTCCAAAATGCAGTTTAAATGTGGCTTCAGACAATCCCAAATGCGGTTGTAAACGATCCCAGCCAAGGAAGAAGGGTCTTATCTAGCGAAACGCTCGTCTTGTCTTGCTCTTCCCAACCTCTGTTTACTCGACCTCTGTCCTATATTGCCGTTTTACCTTTTTTATTAAGGGTGTTTGATCTTCTTTGCATGTTCACTTTGCAAATACTGTGTCAGTACCTCTGCAGCGATGTAGGATGATTTTGAAATGATTTTTGAAGTTGAGGGAGAAAATACGATCAGAGTTTTTCGATATACCATAACTGTCTTGAGCCAGAATACACAGAGTTCAGGGAGAGCAAGACAAGACGAGCGTTTGACATTAAAAAGCATTTAAATTGTATTTTTTTTAAAATAAAAATAACCGATCGTTTTGCTAGATAAGACCCTTCTTCCTCGGCTGGGATCGTTTACAACTGCATTTGGGATCGTTTGAAGCCGCATTTAAACTGCATTTTGGAAGTTCAAATTTGGGGCACCATAGCAGTCCATTATATGGAGAAAAATCCTGAAATGTTTTCCTCAAAGAACACAATTTCTTTACGACTGAAGAAAGAAAGACATCTTGGATGACAAGGGGGTGACTACATTATCTGTAAATTGTTATTCTGGAAGTGGACTTCTCCTTTAAGTAGCATGGGTGTATTTGTAGCAATAGCCAAAAATACATATGGGTCAAAATGATCGACTTTTATGCCAAAAATCATTAGGATATTAAATAAAGATCATGTTCCATAAAGATATTTTGTAAATTTGTACCGTAAATTTATAAAAACGTAACTTCTAATTACTAATGTGCATTGCTAAGAACTTTATTTAGACAACTTAAAGGGCTTAAATATTTAGATTTTTCTTTTTTTGCACCCTCAGATTTTAAATAGTTGTATCTCAGCCAAATGTTGTCCTAACAAATCATACATCAATAGAAAGCTTATTTATTCAGCTTTCAGCAATCTAGCAATCTTACAACTGTGTACACAAATGTGTAGTGTTAGCACAATGTCAGTAATTTATATTTGAAATATCACAGTACATTGCAACACAAATACAGCAAAACATCTTCAGCTTTGAGAAGGAAAGATACTGAAGTTTCTAGGTTTATATCTGTTGCTTTAGTGAGACTTGCATTTTGGTGATATAGGTACCCATTTAGCAAGACAGCTGTCAGTGTGTTCATTATGTGAACTTATAGAGCTTTTTTTCCCCCTCCTTTCTAGGGTACCAACAGTACCAGTGAAGAATCTTAATGGCTCCAGCCCTGTTCATCCAGCTTTAGCTGGTAGGAAAATAAAACACATTTTAATACATTTTCAGAACTGATTGTGCATTATACATTCTAATTTGGTAAAACATATGCATTATGATGCATTGCAGGTATTACGGGTATTCTGATGAGTGCAGCAGGACTGCCTGTATGTTTGACCCGTCCACCAAAACTAGTTCTGCATCCCCCACCTGTCAGCAAGAGCGATATCAGACCAATTCCTGGAATTGGGCACTGTTGCCGCAAAACTACCAAGAAACAAGCACGCAAAGGTAAGAATACATGGGTGTTTGTACATATTGATTCACAGTGTACTGCAATGTTGCTGCATGATTTTGTTTCCGAGAGTCGCTACTGAGGAAGTGATGACCAAAATTCTTAAGTAAGTTTGCACTTACCACAATACATTGTGGTGACGAATAAAGTCTTGCTTGGTTTAACAGATTTATACTTAAGGAAACCACCGAAACATAAATACAGCAGCCACCAATCACTACCAGCTGTCGCCATCGATTTCCATTTTAGCAATTTGAAACCTCTTCATACTAAACGTAAATCATTTGTTTTCCAGGTAAAACACCTGAGGAAGTGGTAAAAAGGTACTTGCAGAAGGTCAGGAATCCACCAGAAGAAGTAAGACATCATTATTACTTTGTTTCCTTAATCATTTATGTAATCTAAACCTGGCAGCAAATCTGAGCAGGCAGCAAAGGACACACACAGGTCAAGCAGCATTGTAGATCTGGTAAAACCTGAAGAGTCATCCTCTGGAAAACATGAAGAGACATGTAAAGTTGGCGAAAGTCATTTTATTTTAGAATGATTGTGACATATTTTTCTTTCAACATCTCTCTTAAAGGAGAAGTCCACTTCCAGAACAACAATTTACAAATAATTTACTCACCCCCTTGTCATCCAAGATGTTCATGTCTTTCTGTCTTCAGTCGTAAAGAAATTATGGTTTTTGAGGGAAAACATTTCAGGATTTTTCTCCATATAATGAACTTTATTGGTGCCCCGATTTTGAACTTCCAAAATGCAGTTTAAATGCAGCTTCAGAGGGCTCTAAACGATCCCAGCCGAGGAAGAAGGGTCTTATCTCGCGAAACAATCTGTCATTTTTTTCGAAAAATAAAAAATTGTATAGTTTTTAAGCACAAAAGCTTGTGTAGCACAGGCTCTGGGAGGTGAGGTGAGCTAATTATAGACTTAAGACCCAGGTAAACAATGAATTAATCTTTTCTGTTTCTTATAGCATTATAGTTTTGTCTTGTTTGTAGTGTGATCAACGTTTGTATAAGCAGTAGATGTGTTAGGGAAGTAACACGTAACATTTTAATTATATTTTGAAATGATTAAAAAAAAAAATAGGTTCATTTTGCTGCATGAGACTCAAAGGTCCGAGTCAGTAAAATGATCCGAATTTCCCATCACTAATACGAATCACGTGTAAGTTCATCATTGTGTACTGACTGAGTATGGTGAAAAACGTATTTTCTCCTGCAACTTGAGAGGAGGACATTGTTGTACCTTTTGTCTGTAAACAGCGTTTACAAACTTACTTGCACTTTCTTAGTCTTTGCGCTTTCGCTTTGTAAACACTGGGTCTGTAGTTCAGCCTATGTTACGCATGACCTTTCGACGTGATTCAATAGTGCCGTGAACGCGCATCCCAGAGCCTGTGGTACACAAGCTTTTGTGCTTAAAGTATTAAAAAAAATATTTTCTGAATAAAATGACTGATTGTTTCGCTAGATAAGTCGCTTCTTCCTCTTTTAGAGGATCGTTTAGAGCCTTTTGAAGCTGCATTTAAACTACATTTTGGAAGTTCAAAATTGGGGTACCAATGAAGTCCATTATATGGAGAAAAATTCTGAAATGCTTACCTCAAAAACCATAATTTCTTCACAACTATAGACAGAAAAACATGAACATCCTGGATGACAAGGGGGTGAGTAAATTATTTGTGAATTGTTGTACTGGAAGTGGAGTTCTTTTCTTTAAGTTAACAAAATAAACATGAAATTCTGCATGTACGCACACATATAAGTTACTAACAATGTAATTGTGCCTAGTTAAAGGTATAGTTAACGCAAAAAAGAAAATTGTCATTAATTGCTCAACCTCATGTCGACCTTCATTCATCTTCAGGACACAAATTAATATATTTTTGAATGAACTCCAATAATTTTCCATAGACAGCAAGGTAACAGATGTTTTATGTCCCAGAAAGGTAGTAAAAACATCATTAAAATAGCCCATGTGACATCAGTGGTTCAGCCGTTATTTTCATTTTTGGGTGAACTATCCCTTTAACTAGGCACAATTATTAAAAGAAGCCAGCTAAATTAGGTTTCATGACATGTCAACCTCGAACACTTTAACAAACAATCCAAGGTTAATAAAAAAGAAAAAAACACCATAACCTAGACTATATTAGATATGGGTTTATATGCAACAAGGATAAACATTTTTAAAAGGAGAGACATTTAGAATCCAAACACTCAAACTAAAAAGACAAAACATACTGGGCATATTATAACTGGCTAGACATAAATGTTCCATCTTATTGGCTGTGATTTAAAAAAAAAAAAAAAAAAAAAGGCAAACTAAACTAAATCCATTTCTTATTCTTTTATATATATGTTTTATATCAGGTTTCTGTATTTCCTTTCAGGATTGTACTATCTGTATGGAGGCTCTGGGGGGACCCTCAGGTTATAAGGGTCCTGGTGTAGCAAGTGTTTCGCGTGGAGAGTCGGTTGGACGACTGGCACAATGTGGGCATCTTTATCACTTGCAGTGCCTAGTGGCCATGTACAACAATGGCAACAAAGATGGCAGCCTGCAGTGTCCCACGTGCAAGACAATATATGGAGTAAAGACAGGCAACCAGCCGCCCGGTAAGATGGAGTACCATGTCATCCCGCACTCACTTCCAGGACACCCAGACTGCAAAACCATTCGCATCATCTACAATATACCTCCTGGGATACAGGTATAACTACATCATATGAAGTTATGTTCTGTTAAAGACAGATTGTAGTCCATTTTCAGTGCATCTTGGTTGTGTTTACACTTGGACTCTGCACAATCATTATTATGTTTAATGGAATATCTTATCTCCTGTTTCTCACAAGGGTCCTGAGCATCCAAATCCAGGGAAGCCTTTCACTGCAAGAGGATTTCCCCGTCATTGCTATCTCCCAGATAATGAAAAAGGACGCAAGGTAAGTCCTCCTATCATACAGTGACTGTTCAAAACTATTGTTTGTACACTACCAGTGAAAAGTTTTTGAACAGTAAGCTTACCAAGCCTGTATTTATTGGATCCAAAGTACAGCAAAAACAGTACAATTTTGAAATATTTTTACTATTTAAACTAACTGTTGTCTATTTCAGTATATTTTAAAATGTAATTTATTTCTGTGATTTCAAAGTTGAATTTAGCATCATTGCTCCAGTCACATGATTCTTCAGAAATTATTCTAATATTCTGATTTGCTGCTCAAGTTTTTGTTTCATTATTATTATGTTGAATTTGCATGCTTTTTATTTCAGACAAATGCTGATCTTTGGATCTTTCTATTCATCAAAAAATCCAGAAAAAATATTTAAATTAAAAAATATTAAATATTGATAATAAGAATAAAATTACTGCTTCTTGAACAGCAGATCAGCATATTAGAATGATTTACGATGGATCATGTGACACTGAAGACTGGAATAATGATGCTGAAAATGTAGCTTTGATCACAGGAATAAATTACATTTTAAAATATATTCAAATAGAAAACAGTTATTTGAAATAGTAAAAATATTTTACAGTATTACTGCATTTGCTGTATTTTTGATCAAATAAATGCAGACTTGGTGAGCAGAAGAGAATTCTTTATAAAAATCTTTTGATAAAAAGATAAAAATCTTTTACACTGATAGTGTAAGTTTGCAATTGTATATGCTCACCAAGGCTGCATTTATTTGATCAAAAATACAGTAATTATTGTGAAATATTATTGCAGTTTTAAATAACCATTTCTATTTTAATATATTTTAAAAATGTATTTTAATATATATTTTTTATTAATTTAATTAATAATGAATTGATAATTTTTTTCTGTGATGGCAAAGCTGAATTTTTTAGCATCATTACTTTTGTCTTCAGTGTCAGAAATTATTCTAATATGCTGATTTGATGCTCAAGAAACTTTTCTTATCATTATCAGTTGTGCTGCTTAATATTTTAGTTTGAAATAGAAATATTTTGACAATGTAAATGTTTCTCACTTGTGTTCAATTTAATGCATAGTTGATTAGTAAAATAATTACATAATAATGTTTAAAAAAAAAAAAATGAATGACCCCATACTTTTGAATGATCATGTATTTTTCAGTTGTTTTACCTCAATTAATCATATGGATTTATTTAATTTTTTGTATTTTTATGCCATTTTTTATTTTATTTTATTTTATTTTATTTTATTTTATTTTATTTTATTTATATCACTATATATTTTTATCTCTAAGGTTAAACTTCAGGTACAATTTACATCAAAGTATTACAGGTTTTATTGCTGTTAAAATATATTATCTGATTCTTAGGCGTTAAGGCTGTTATTGGTGGCATGGGATCGACGGCTGATCTTCTCAGTGGGCACGTCCAGCACCACAGGAGAATCAGACACTGTCATCTGGAATGAGATCCATCACAAGACAGAATTTGGCTCCAATCTTACTGGACATGGCTATCCAGATTCTGGCTATATTGACAATGTGCTAGAGGAGCTTAAAGCCCAGGGCATCACTGAAGACGAGGAACAGCAACTGTGAAGAAGACAGGATGTGCTCGATAACAGTGAAAGAAAAACATTGGTACTAGATGTCCTAGGAGTGCATCTGAGCTCAAACGTGTGAATTCATATGAAAATGATAACTCTGATGAAAACAATGTGACCAATTGGTACAAATAACTATGTAAATGAGGTACAAAGTCAGAAGAAAGTATCCTATTCTCAATACAAATTTGAGCAAGAAGTAACACAACTAACAAGAGATTGATATTTGGTTAAAGGTAAAAGATAGGTCTGAAAGAAAAAGGAAAGAAAGGAATGTGAGAAAGCAAGAAAGAGAGGTGGAGGGGGACTCATGAGGTAGAAAAACAAGAGATTAGAAAGACTAAGAGAATGCAGGTGATTGAAGCGACGTTGTAGTGTGAGTTTAAAGTAACACTCCACTTTTTTATGAAAATAGGCTCATTTTCCAACTCCCCTAGGGTTAAACAGTTGAGTTTTACCGTTTTCGAATCCATTCAGCCGATCTCCGGGTCTGGCGGTAACACTTTTAGCATAGCTTAGCATAGATCATTGAATCTGATTAGACTGATAGCATCTCGCTCAAAAATGACAATATATAATGACGATATTTCTTCTATTTAAAACGTGACTCTTCTGTAGTTACATCGTGTACTAAGACTGACGAAAAGGAAAAAGTTGCGATTTTCTAGGCTGATATGGCTAGGAACTATACTCTCATTCCGGCGTAATAATCAAGGAACTTTGCTGCCGTACCATGAGTACAGCAGGCGCAGTGATATTACGCAGCGCCTGAAAGTGACCGGCACTGAGTAATATACTGAGTAGATGCGGAGTTGACGGCTGCATAATGTCATTGCGCCTGCTGCACTCGTTGTACAGCAGCAAAGTTCCTTGATTATTACGCCGAAATGAGAGTATGGTTCCTAGCCATATCGACCTAGAAAATCGCAACTTTTCATTTTTCGTCCGTAGTTGTACACGATGTAACTACAGAAGAGTCAGGTTTTAAATAGGAAAAATATCGAAACTCTTTGAGCGAGATGCTAACGGTCTAATCGGATTCAGTGATCTATGCTAAGCTATGTTAAAAGTGTTAGCGCCAGAACCGGAGATCGGCTGAATGGATTCGAAAACGGTAAAACTCAACTGTTTAACATTGGAAAATGAGCCTCTTTTCAAAAAAAAGTGGAGTGTTCCTTTAAGTTGTTTGAAACAGTTGTAAGTTTGGGTGTATTTAGTCAACTCTCGTACCTCTAACTGGATTACTTGCTCTGAATCTGTTTACTACAACTGAGAAATATAGTTTAGTGTATATGAATGCGTGTATTATAATTTGTATTATCATACAACATCATTCCATGTATTCAGTTTTATGTATTGAGAATTTATACTATTTTTGTACGGATGATAATGTGTGCGTAAGATTCTGAGTTTTGATGAAGCAAAATAGCCGCATTTTTAATATCAACTTGATTTTAAAATGAAAACCACTTTTATGGTAACATTGAATTTGTTTGTACTGGTTTATATGAGGCATGAGAGAACCAACTTGCTGTTCTTCCTCAGATCATTTGAGTACTTGATATTGAGGAAAAGAGGTTTCTAATGCGTCTAATAGTTATAGATTATAAAATATCACATTTTCACGGTACATGAAACCAATTTGGTGGTTTAAGCTAAGAAGTGCTGCTTTACTCCACATTCAGCATTAAATATGTTTAGCTTTAATACAGAAGAAAGCTACAGGCAAATGAATTAAGTTACGGTAAAATGACGGAAGGAATATCAAGCACTTCTAGATAGATGGGTAGTTTAATGATCCTTAAGGGTCAGTTTAGTAATAGTTTGCCAAAATGAATTTTGCAAACTCAAGGATTTTGCATTAAATATGATTTAGCTCTTTTTAACTCCTCTTTACTGTCCTTATACCCTTTTTAGGCCAGTCTGTTTGTTAGGTCAATTATTGACCTGTTTTATAATGTTTCACTTCTGATAACCTAAAAAAGGTGCCATTGTTTGGCATGTGTGTATCTGTGCATGTGTGAGCCCATGCATCATATGTATGCTTGCATTAAATTTAAGAGTGTATGCTATGCATCCACAACACAAAGGTACGGTGTTACTCATCTGCATAATTTTCTTCATGCATTTCTGTTTCTATTTCTCTTTTATATTAATGTTTTCTTCTATTTTCTTAGTTTGCTATATTTTAAGAATGTTTCATATTGAGAATTTTTATACTTAAAGGTTAGCCTCAACTGTTTTGGTTTATAAATTCTATTTTTGTTCATATGAAATGTAGACATGTCTGAAGTTGTGGAAAAAAAAAAAAAAAAAAAAAAACTTTGAAGTCAACCAGCTGCTTTATGTTGAGTTTATAATCTGTTAAGAACATCTGTTAAGCATTTAGATAAAATGAACAAATAAAACAAAAATGTAATTTTGTGAGGGGGAAAATGAAAACATGTACATGAAAATGAAAAGTAAATTAAATAGCAAATCAAATCTGTCATCATCATTGTATCTCCATTCATTTTTTAATAAAATACTGTAGGACATTTTGTTATGGCAATCCGTATTTTTTATGCACAACAAAAGATTAAACATGAAGTGTCACATCTATCTTTTCACATTGACATCTTTTTAATAAAAGTCATTGCAGCTGTTGTTTATGATGTGGTCTTTTGTTAAAATGCTTTAAATATTTTCTTTCCACATCAGTACACTTCATACCCCATAATGACAGCAAAAAACA
Source organism: Labeo calbasu (assembly GCA_019740295.1). Taxonomy (NCBI): domain Eukaryota; kingdom Metazoa; phylum Chordata; class Actinopteri; order Cypriniformes; family Cyprinidae; genus Labeo; species Labeo calbasu. The sequence goes on from JAHKKF010538323.1 coordinate 48,792, forward strand.
CATCCGTGATGAATTAGCATTCAGAACAAAACGTGATGTTTAAAAAAATTAAATAAATAACATTTATAGCGGCAACCTAATAAAAGTTAAAAAAAAAATAATAATAATAATAATAAAAAAAAAGAATCTAAGTGCACTACATTATATATGGTAGGTGACCTGAAACAGAGCCCCAAAATTCTTTGTTTTGCTAGGCAAGAGCTTAGTGGAAAATACATGTATAGTAGTAGTAGATCATAAATGTCTACTAAGCCATGACTGTTTATGGTAAAAAAAAAATGCAAATGTTGGTGGTATATTATCAAAGTTAATAAATGCAACATGTTATTATGGTGAAACCAGTGCTTATGTTTAATGTTTTGTGACGGGTCACTTTCAAAATCCTGTAATTTCTTTTTATCTAAAAGTTACAACATGAATTTGCCACTTTTTTCCACCAGAGGGAGCTGTTCAATCAGTTCTGAACCTGACAAGTTCTATCTATCTATCTATCTATCTATCTATCTATCTATCTATCTATCTATCT